>JALPQI010013892.1:0-23307 GCA_025490895.1 Thaumatotibia leucotreta | reverse complement strand
AGTATGAGTGCAACATTTTCTTGATCAGACTGCCTTACATATTATCGAACCGGGTTAATCACGTGTTTAAGTCGATGATTGTAAGGGTCGGGCTTTGGCCGAGGGTGCTCCAGACGAGAACTCTCTTAATGGGTCGAAACATGTCGAGCAATTCAACGTAAATACTTGAGTAACCCGGTTAGATAATATTTTTAATAAGTATGTTTGAGTATCACGTGAGTTATAATTCTAAAATTGCCTTACTAGGTATTGAGTAAACGCTGACCTAAATTACTTGCCCACTCATGGTACGGCTATAGTGGGTCCATCGCGCTTCCACTCACAGAACTATTTCAAAATCGCACTGATGTGTTGGAAAGAGTGATGGACTACATTTACATATCGCATATACGCAAACGTAAACCGTTTACACTCAGTTACACTGCTCCCCCCGACACTGGACTTAGGTAGGTATGCCTAGGTGCTGATTTAAGCACAAAATACTATCATATCATAGGTCAATGCCCCCCCCCCCCCCCCTAAATGAGGTCCTGGATTCGTGCCTGGAAACACTGTCAATTTAAAAAAAAATGTTATTATTATACCATAACTCAGCTTCCTAATTTAATTGTTCAAGAGTATTGAAAATCAGTGTCTTTTACGACAAGTTTTCATGGAAGGCTCCTGTATATAAATTTAGTAATGGGGAAAATACCCTTACCCCTACAAGCCTTTTCCAACTCCTCCACCAATTTTCTACCGCATAACGTAAAGTCCGCCGTGGTGGCAGTCCAGCACAGACACAGCATCAGCAAGAGGATGACCAGTTTCATGGTAACTACAGACAGAATATATGCGGTGGTAAAACAATCACTGATCAATGGAGGTGCATTCAGACCAAACAAGCGTTCGCTATCCTGTCCCCCGCTCTTCGAAATCAACGAGTCACGTTTTGTGTAACGATCGAATTTCGTAGAATGGGGGGATAGAATAAACTCCAAGATTATACAGGGTGACATTTGGTTTGTGGAGTATGTAACAACTTTTATTATTTAGACAAACCAGACGTCGGATGTAAAACTTCTAATTATGAGTTAATTGATACTTAAAGTAGAGGCATCGTAAGAAGTCGTTTTTGACGTTTGTTTGCACATGAAGTTCTGTAAATATTCACAGTTAGTATAATGGAGCAAATGTCAAACTTCATTGTTGCCTGTACGGAATAGTGATGTTACTACTGTTGCTGCAATTTACCGATACGTCAATCGAAATAAATAAGTTTTTATAGAGGTACGAATAATTGCTATAATAGTAGGTACGCATATATTTTCTAAAAGTTTGTTATAGTTTCGACAGGTCCTCGCGAGCCCGTGTGCCCGATGGATACGCGGCTTTGCAGACTGGGTTGAACTTGACAACCAGATAAATGTCAAAATTGTTATAAAATCACGTATAATTTTATTTTTCGTAGAATAATAATTTATGTACCACTACGTTATTTATCACCTAGATGTGCTCTGATTTTAATAAATGGTTTTAGTGACTTTATATACTGTATATACGGCATTTCTCTATTTGGCATACCTACATTGCACTCTGAGCTAGCACGCAAGTTTACCAACGTAATGATTCTAAGTAAGATTACCAAACACTTTTTTAGTTCGGATTACCTAAAACACTTTTGTTTTTAATGGCAAGTACCAGATCTAACGCCCTTTCGCACTTGACTGAAAATTTTACGACGGTAAAATCGAGCGTTTCACAACACTATTGTGAGCTGTCAAAAACGACTTCTTACGATGCCTCTACTTTAGATACGAGTAACTATCAATTTAGGCTCAATTACCTAAGATTAGGAGATATTTTTTTCGCGATTTCTTGGTTGTCTCGATATTGAAAGTTGCTCAACGTGTGTGCCTAGTACCCTATTGAATCAAGCTCCACGACCCAATTGCCACTCTGTATTAGGCAAAACCGCGAATTATTTTTCAGGAATAAAGGCATAATGGTAATTTATAAGATATATTGTATCAAACGAACGAAGGAGATTACTTATATGTATGTACTTAAAATATATAATTTTGATCTCTTCTGACAATTGTCTGGCCCGGAAATACCTTCCTCACTATTCAGACGTCTTCCCTCTCGAAATAGACGATTGGAAATGAATTAGAAATACAACAGCGGATGCTTATTTAACTATATCTTAATTGATTATATGTATCTGTGTCAGCAAATCTCATGATACAAACTCGGCATAGTCCAATCAAAAGGAAACAAAACATTCTTAGCTACCAATCAAATAAATAGGTAGTATGTCCACTATGATGATGATGCTGCTGGGGGCATCGATCAAACTTCGTCAGAGACACTACAATCGCTTATATAGTCAACTATAGTCGACCCTCGATTGGTCTCCCAATATGGCTCTATGGTCGAAATTATGAAACATGGCCGGCATATTGAAATTCTTTAATTTTGTTCCTAAAAATCGATATCTGAAGATCCGATAGGTCTCTCTATATGTAGCATATGTAAATATATGAATAATTTTGGTGTTGGTGTTACAGCTATAGCTACATATTTGTGGATTAAGGTTTCTATGATTCACAAACGTACAGGGTAAATTTTGGAACATAGTCCGCATTTTTCCCATCATACATAATTCACATTTCTCCCAAGAAAAAAAAAACAAACTCTGATACTAATAATTTATAACAAGAAAACGGGCTATCGTATTGACAAGGAAAAAAATACGTAGGTATGCCCGGAACATTTTCAAGCTTAATCTGACCCAGCATCAACTACTATAATGTATTATGTAATTCTTAAAAGAACAACACAAATAATATAAACCGCTAAGGCTTAAGTAATTACAAAATAGTCCGTACTTACCCCAACATATCTTAATACACTGGATTCGCGACTAAGTGACTTCTTGCACTTAAAAAGATACCTACATGAGATATGAGATCTACATTTATTAAGAGCTCGATTTTTTATATGTTGCAAAACACTGGACCGTAAAACGTACCGGAAGGCGCAGCATGGGTATACCACAAGGCTACAAGGTAGAATAATGACGTGGGGAAGATCGCAGCCATCGCAAGAGTCCGCTGGATGCGGGTGGTGCAGGAGCGGTCATTGTGGCATTCTTTGGGGGAGGCTATGTTCAGTAGTAGATGTCTTTCGGCTGGTATGATGTAGATGATGAAAATAAAAAAAGTTAGTTGAGGGAACATCAACTACTTACTCTTGCAGTAAAAGACCTGCTTACGAAACTAGAGGACGTTTAAATGAATAATGATTATATTGATTAGGTACCTAAAACATTAACCCCTTTATTCACAAACGCCTCTTAACTTTATAAGCCGCTAAGTATTATTTGTCCTTTTCGGTCTTAAAGACATATTGATAAGACCGGAGGGGACAAAATAATATTTAGTGACTTGCTAAGTTAAGGTGCATTCAAACCAAAAGAGCATTCGCTGTTCTATCCCCCGTTCTACGAAATCAACCAATCACGTTTTGTGTAACGATCGAATTTCGTAGAGTGGGGGTTAGAATAGCGAATGCTCTTTTGGTTTGAATGCACCTTTAGGAGACGTTTATGAATAAGGGGGTAGGACTCGTTGATTTGACTAAGAAACTAGCTGTAAATAATTTTATTGTGCCGGTCGACCTTTTATCTCTATAGCTAAACATAGTTGTTTACGACACAGTTTGGTTATCTGTCGTTTATGAGATAGAACATGGCACTAAAACATTAGTTTTGGTCTACGGGCCTACATATTTTAATTTACATCGTCGTGATACCTATATCAAAAATGAAACTCAGTATTATGCCCACCTTCTACAGCGAGCGGAACGGACTCATTAATGGCTCCGTTTCACGTTCATGGCTGGCCAAGTGCTAGTATGCATTTGACGGCTGTAAGTGACACCAGCGGTGTAAGTTAAACGGAGCCATTAATGAGTCCGTTCAGCCTCGCAGTGGAAGGCGGGCATTAATATTCGCATGTATTGGAGCGAGCGTGACGGACTACTTCTCGTATCGAGTTAACGCTAAAATAGCCGTTAAGTACTTGCCAATTCCAACTCGTAGCATTACCACGAGTTGGCAAGTAACGTTTACGAGTACGTTAGCGTTTACCCGAGACGTAAAGTTCATCACGCTCGCTCCAATAGGTACCTATATAAGTACTAGGTTGACTATCATAGGCTGATGATGATGATGATGATGACGATGATATGTATCTCACTCGCCTTCTATGCCTACGGCAAACTTCGAGAACGTACGTATCGAGCATTTATCTCTGTCTGTCTAAAGTAGGCGACCACAGAGTGACAGAGACAGATCCTCAAAATTTCCGAATTTTGATATTCGCATAAAATTGGAATGAATAAAAAGTAAATTACGTTGGTAACATTTACGCGGTGTATAGTAAGGCTGCAGTTTATTATAGTAACAATAATAAAAATATTGTGAAATCCAAACGAGCCGTAGAAGTTATTGTAAACGACTTTTGTAGATATGTGAAATATGGATTTAAGTCTGCTTTATGTTATAGTTGGTAAGTTGACTATGAAACTTACTTTTATAACTATTAAGGTCAACCGGGGTAAAAGCGACACTGTTTTTAGTTTCAATAAATTTAGAAAAAATCTAATGTTTTTTATAAATGCTCATATTTCGGAAACTAGATCCTATTATTCACAAAAAATTATAAAACATTCACAAATGTCAAGAAATCAAAAGGGTTGTGGCAAGTAGTCTGAAAATGCGAAAAGAGCATAATTTAAAACAGTGCAAAACAATGAAAGGAAATTGAGATACTTAAATAATAAAAATGCGTACTTACCGATTATCAAGCCAGATTGATTATTATTCGTCCATGATACTACAGTAGCCACAGTACCACATATAGTGTAATTAAACGATATGTTTGTTAATTTGAAGGTAAATATTAAAGATAATTATTCACGGCGTTGTCGTGAAACACATTTGTTTTGTTATAGAACATAGCAATCATGGATTCATGGTTTAATTAATTTTATTACCTTCTATCTGTCGAGTCGCGGATCTTCGCCGGCACCGATCACCTATCTTCGCCTACAGTAAAACATTGAGGTTCCAGAGTTTCGATTTGTTTTTAATTCGGTCTACTTTTTACATAAAACAAATTTAGGTAGCCCAAGCGAAGATACTACTTATTTCATGGCTGTTAACTGTATTAATTTATCTTCAGCAATAATTCATACAGCAGATAATAAACGATACGACATTGAAGAACAGTGCAAGGAAGAATATGGTCTCGACTTGCAAGGCGTCCTGCGACAATTCCGACGTTCGGACGATTACGTCAAAATATTGCAAATGCGGGTATAGAATCCGATGACTATGAATTAATTTGTTCTATTTAAGTATGTTTATTTATTCTCTTTTAATTGTATAGGTACCTACATATAATATTAGCAATCTGGTATTTATGTAAACAATGAAATTTCTTGAATATAATGGGTTATTCTTAATAATAAAATAAAATATTTCTGAGGCTGTGTCTAATTACCACGACCATTCCATAAAATTTGAACATCAATAAACGAGTCGCGGTAATTAGACACTGATATATTGAGAATTACCTTTGAAGATTGTGTCCTATTTCAGACAGAAGAATTTGACGTATTTTTTCTGGACGCCATATATCAAAGCTTCGATTGGAGTGTAATTCAGATGACAAAAGAAATAGAAGCCGAATTTGGTCTCAACGTAACAGTCGCCCCCACTCCAGAAGAACCCACTATTTCATCTACTCCAAGCGCGTAAGTGTAGCAAAGCAAACAGACAGACTTACTGCTACAGAATACACTGTGCTGCTCTCTTCTTGGGGCATCCGATATCTATTTCAGACAAGCACAGTTCCTGTTCACAAGATGAAACTTAACATTAAAAAAACGCTTTTCAAGTCTTAGGTAAGATTTTATATAGAGAACACAATATACAAAATTCACTAGTAAAAAGATCCTTTTCTTCAAAAATAGCTAGTCTTGTCCAATCGACAATAATAATTACCTGGATCATTTACAATTCCGCTCGCATATCCTTATTTGAGCTATTTTGCACACTAGCACAAGCCGTGATCCGGTTGTATGCAGGCGCGCAGGGAACAAAACCGACGGTCAATGTAGGTAAGTAAACTCTTTATTGTACACCCTGTTTTAATTACGATCGTATCAAAATAGTGCAAATGAATAAAGAGTTTACTTACTTCACTTTAGGGAATCCATAACATCCATTTGTCCTATTTATAAATTCCATAAATCATCACTATGTCTTTTTGCTATGTGCTATCATGTAAATGACATAATACTTAATACCATATTGTTTATTTGCACTATTTTTTTAAGTAAATATATCAGGATGCTTAGCCAAGTTGCCAATCGCTAGCGCTTAGTAGCGTATCTTAGTTTTTCCTCTGTGTCACGCTTTCATATTAGTGCGACAAAGACAGTTAGCTGCCTTTCGCTTACGATTGACGATTAAGCGTTAGCAATTGGCGACTTGTCTAAGCACCCAGGTGCCCTAATACTTACACATCCTCTTACGCGTTGCCATAATTACCATGCCATGTCTGCGGGAATCGCGGTTTTAAGCTATCTATCCTACTTTTCTTGTGACATACCATTCTGTGGGGCTCATGGTTTTTCTTGCAATATATCGTGTCTATGAGTCACACACCCAGCAAAGGCGAGAGCATGGTATCTCCAACATTTAGCAGATACTGAAAAATTACCAGGATCGTACTAATACTACATGTACGATCGTATTAAGTGGCGTTTTATAGCGTCTGTTGTCAACCCCAGTGTGATAAGGTGTCACTGCTTGTAATTACCGATATTTATTGATAGTTTGAAGTTATCCTTAATTTATTACAGTGCCAAAATCCGTCAGTTGCGATCCAAATTAAGCGGGCGTCGTAATCATGCTGAGACGGATAGGTCGTTGCAGAAAATCAGGACCATCGACGAACACCCTAGGCTCAAGTCTTTCCTCACAGTGAGCGAGCGGAACCACTTCAAGGACATCGGATTCCGATATGCTGGGTATGTTAGCGTCCTAGCCTGATTATTAGACCGATTTTTTGTAGATAGGTAAGATTTCAATATCTTCGCAAAGATTCGTGCTCATTACACAATATATGCCCTTTCATCATCATCATCTCTTCCTGACCGATTTCGGCCACGGCGACCGGTTGAACTGACTACTGAGAGCGTCGCTCGTGTGCTCTCATGTGACTGACGTAGCCTATTTTTGCAACAAATGTGCGCCTACATTTGCTGCAAGTCAGCACTCCACCTACGTAGTTGTAGTTAATAACCACAGGTGGCCGGGTTTTCAGCTCGTTCCGCTTAGCGTCGAGTTCCCCTTGTCTCTTCTTCTCGAAGGCTTGTACTGCAGCATGAACAGAATGCCTCCATTTCGGACGATCCGCAGCAGCCATCTCCCAGTGCGACGGGTCGATGTCACAGCACCGCATGTGGCGCTTCAGCACATCTTTATAGCGCAGAAATTGACCACCTTGCTTCCTCTTACCCTCGCTCAGCTCGGAATAAAAGATGTGCTTGGCCATTCTGCTCCCAGACATCCGCGACACGTGCCCACTCCATCGCAACTGTCGCCTCATTTGATAGGCCTCTATGCCGCTGACCTTTGCGCGCCTTAGGACTTCCGTGTTCCTAACACGGTCCTCCCAGGAGGTATTCATAATATCACGTAGGCATTTCAGGTGGAACCTATCCAATGTGCGGATGTGCCTCCGATAAACGGTCCAAGTTTCGGAGGCATACAAGAGATTGGGCAGGACAACTGCCGTGTACACAGCAACCTTGGTTGAGAGCTTTATATCATGAGAGCGGAACACCTTGACGCGGAGCTTCCCGAAAGCAGCTGCAGCCGCTCCTATTCTACAGTTAATCTCATCGTCAAGGTGGCACTTTGATGATAAAGTGCTCCCCAGATACCTGAAACGGTCTACCTGCTTAAGAGAATCCCAACCAAGCCTTATGTCAACGGAGGCTGGTGTGTCAAAGCACATGATTTCCGTTTTCTTGACACTGATTTTCAGACCAAAACCCTGGCAAGACTGGTTAAGACTCCTCATAAGCGTTTGAAGACTCTCTGAGGATTCCGCCACGAAACAAAGGTCATCCGCGTACATAATCTCCGTGATGGTTAAATGAGATACCTTAGTGCGAGCCTTTAGTCTGGCTAAGTTAAATACCCCGCCGTCTGTGCGGAAACGAATACAGATGCCGCTATCTAAAGTTCGTAAGGAGTCTCTGACTACAACTGCAAAGTAAAGGGCGAAAAGTGTAGGCGCCAGAACACACCGCTGCTTGACGCCGCAGGTGACACCAAAGTATTCCGAATTCTCGCCCTTTACACTTACACAGCACTGCATACCGTCATGCAGGAGACGCAATAGCCTTACGAACTTACCTGTGCACCCCAGCTTCGCCAGCACTACCCACAGGGCTTCACGAGGCACGCTGTCGAAAGCCTTTTCCAGGTCAACAAAACAAAGAAACAAAGGTTGACCCTGCTCTCGACTCTTCTCTTGAAGCTGTCGCACAGAAAATATAGCCTCGCACGTACCTCGGTCAGGACGGAAACCGAATTGTGTCTCCGGTAAGATCTTTTCCGATAGCGGTAGAAGGCGGTTAAGCAATGTCCGAGCAAAGACTTTACCTGGAGAAGTTAAGAGAGAGATGCCTCTGTAAGAGTTGCAATCCGATCGGTTGCCTTTATTCTTATAGAGAGAGCAAATGCGGGAAATCCGAAAATCATTAGGCACTCGTTCCTCCACCCACATCTGCTTGAACAAATTCCAAATGGTGTCATGCAACCTTTCCCCTCCGTATTTTAGTAACTCTCCAGGCAAGTTGTCTATACCCACCGCTTTTTTGTTCTTCAGCTGTTTTACTGCTTTGACAACCTCATGCAATGACAATGGCTCATCGAGCGCGTCACAGACAGGGAACGGTTCCATGGATTCTACGTACTGCATGTCAGCAGCACGGTCAACGTTTAGCAAGTACTTATAATGCTCCCCCCACCTGTTCAGAACTTCTGGCTTGCTAGCAAGCAGCATGGACCCATCTTTAGACTTTAACGGAACTGTGCTGCGAATAACTGTACCGGCAAGCCCGCGCACCTCCTCATAGAACTCGGAAAGTTGGTTGGAGTCTGAGAGCCACTGAATGCGTTCGGCTTTGTCCTTCCACCACTTGTCTTTCACCTCCCGCACCACTCTACGCAGCTCAGCGCCACTGCATCTAATCTGCTCGGCTACATCGTTTCGATTGAGCTTCAGAAGCTTTCGGTGATTTGCCATTGCTTCAGTGAGTGTCTCGTTATTGTCGTCGAACCAATCCTCCCTCATAACACGTTTCATACCAAGCGTGTGCGAGGCTATGTCGACAACATTTGACGACAACACTTGCCATTGGCTTATGGGATCACTATCCATATTGTCAAGCGACTCAATTGTCTCACTCACTGCTTTGATGTAGGCTTCACGCTCTGGCAGCCGCTCTAGCCGTTTTACATCCAAGCGAAGAGGTTTACTTCCTCGCCTTCTACAAGGGGGTCGAAGACGAAGTTGAATTTTTGTTATTACGAGCCTGTGATCACTCCAGCAGTGAGCGCCTCGCATCACACGAGTTATGTGCACTTGAGAGAGGTGTTCTTGTCTAACAATCGCGTAATCGATAAGGTGCCAATGTTTGGATCGGGGATGCATCCAAGTAGTCTTGTACTTGGCTGGAAGCCTAAACATGGTGTTGGTGATAGCCAGCTGAAATTATGCCCTTTATGATTATCCGAAACCAGGAACTCTAGCTCGTAGGCAAACTCACTACCAACTGGGCTGCAAAGGCTGTTAATAATTACCGAACAATAGTTTTGTATGCTGAATATGTTTTTATAATTGTTTTATATTTCACGTATCTCGTATTGTAAATTTCAATAGCCTCCTAACCTAATTGGTAAGGGTGGACCCTGCGTTCGAAGCTGAAGGTTCTGGGTTTAAATCCTGCGTTTATTTGTGTGTATATCACAGATATTTGTTCAATATGGACACACGCAGTTCCGACCAAAAATACGGCCCACTACGGTGACCTCACAGTTACCCTGGCATGTCATAAGATAAGAAAATACTCTTATCTCACCCACAAAAGCATGGCACGCGTGCAGTGCACCTACACGAGCTTAGTCTGTGCAAGTACCTACGCCTTTGCTTCATACATTTTATTGCCACAGTCCGTGGTGTGCCTTAATTGAGCTTGCTTTATAATTATAAAGTGAATCTAGATCGATTTGCATAAGATGGCCAATCTTATATAAACCTAAACATTAGAAAGAAAGAAAAGAAGAAAGAAAAAACATTTATTTATGGCACAACATAATATAGGTACACATTAAAACAAAGAATACAAAAATAAACTAAGTGCCACAAAATGGACTCCAATTCAGCATTTTGCTGGGCTGTAATCAGTGATTACAGCCCAGCGCTGGTCTTCCATTGGAGCCATTAGTGAGGTCACGGTTGGTAACATATAACATAAAACTGGCAAGTTGGCATCCATAAATTATAACAAAACATTAAATTATACAAAAACATTAAATTGTGAACGCGTCTACCACCCACTGACACTTGAACGTTTACGTTCATTACGTTTATTTATACATTTACTTCATTAACATCATCATCATTATCATCATATATCAGCCGAAAGACGTCCACTGCTGAACATAGACCTCCCCTAAATATTGCCACAATGACTGTTCCTGTGCCACCCGCATCCAGCGGACTTCTGCGACTATTACATTTGATGAAAATTTCAGCGAAATCTTCCACGCCGTAATTTACGCGTTTGGGGGCGGTCTGAACGATGACCCACCGCGAGGAAGCACGCGCCTCACCAGCGGCGCGGTGAACACCACCCCCACCACCCCACATGCCTTGAGACACATCGTAAGTAACTTTAAGGACCCTCTGACCAAATCTCCATTTCGTATCATCATCTTCATCATCATATGTTATTCCACTGCCGGACGTAGGCCTCTTCTATTAACTATGCGTATAGACGCATTAAGAGGTAAGTGCCCATAATCCACGCTGGGCGAGCGGGTTGACGATCGCAGTAATGTGTCCACTATGATGACGCTGCTGCCCATCATCAATCTTGTAGAATGGTCAGTGACACTTCAATCCCTTAGTCGACTCTTACGACACCCGCAGGAGGAGTTGGGGTGGTGACAAATGTATTCTTACTGCCGTCACCTCACCACACACTGCAACCATTTCGTATAACCTAACTGAAAGTCTGTTTTTCAATCCTGTAGAAAATAATCAAGCATATGCCCTAATCTGGCACGTGCCTCCAAATTCCATAGTAATATTTACTAAAACAATCGCATCATCATCATCATCAGCCTATTGCAGTCCACATAGGCCTCCCCAATTACACGCCACCGTTTTCGATCTTATTCCGTTTCGGTCCTGCCTGTGATCAGAGTTTCAATTGCTCGGTTTTCTGCCAAGTCAAATATTACGAAGCATTTTTGAAACATAATCGATATCTATTTAATGTGATTTACTAAATTTAATGACAGAAAATACATAATTCTAATATTGTACTTCATATAAATAAAATAATATAATAAGTTTTGTCAGCTATACTATTTTATTGCTCAATAAAATTATGCAATGTTTTAACTGTTTGGCTGATGGAACCGATTACCTTAGCCTTAGAAAAAAAAATACTTTGATACTCTAGACCATAAAATGCGATTTTATGTCGTCACGTCATAAAGGTGCACTTTTTGAGCATGAGAAGTGAAAAACCCATTTTAATGTAATTAACTCAAGTGCAAAACTATGTGTCGAAAGAATCCTCTCATAAATATGTACTTAACTATGTACTTATTACACAGAAGAGTTATTCCATTTGATTTTAACAAATCGAATGTGCCGCATGATTATTGTTTTGAATAAAAAAAATGAGGATATAATACTCGTACATACTTCACGGTGGCAGAAGTACTAAATCACCACCAGTTTTTTTAATTTTATTTTTATTTCCAAGTTTTGCCCATTCAAAGGCAAAATTCCGGCATGTACAAAATCAGAGCTAACTTTTTCTTTATAAAAGCTAACGAAATAATGATAACTTTGTTAAATAAGGTAAGAAATGTGGAAAAAAATGGTGACTACCCAAAATGTACCCCTAATTTTACATTTTGTAATTAAAATTTGTTGAAATCACACGGAGACGTATTTTCGAGCATTTATATATATATATATATTATACACCTTATCTAGCCTTTGACTGTTCTACCAAATTTACCCAATCTTATACTTAGTCATTTTTTCCCAAACCAGATGAATTATGTGGAAAGCGTGAAATCTGTTATTTTATGGCATAAAAAATACGAACACTATATCTTATTTTCAGGTTCACCAGAAAGGAGGGTCAACTTTGTCTCTAGGTGAAAATAAGAGCTTAAAAAGATTCCATCTAGTTTCAGAACCAGCACATGCATCTCTGATTACCCGTTTAAAACGTAAGGTTTGATTTCGCAATATACGTTATAGTCTGGCAAATCAATTGGTCAGTAAAAAAGGCTCCTTCTTTTTTTTTAAGTCGCTTGAAAAACGATTCTTTTAGTAACACAACATTAAATATTCTTTTGTAAATAACCTTATTCAGCTTTTATTTAATAAATACCATTCAAAGAAAACACCAATCTGTAGTAAAAATATTTATTACAAAGTCTTGAGCAGTCATAAGTATTTAGTATACGCATTAGAAAATCAAAAACCTTTCTGTAATTAACTTATAAATAATTCAAAAAGACTAGTCGATACATTTTTGCACCAATTTTCAATGAAATCTTACTTTCATTCCTTAACAAACCAAGTGTAATATTTAAGTGTATCGGTCTAAAACATAATATGTAGATAGATACAACTTTAATGAACCAGGTACCTATCTAGTTACGAGTATCCAATAAAAAACGGTTAATGCGTGTTTTGTATATCATTTGGCACGATGTAAAAGTACCAGTGCTCGTCGCTGACCCAACATATGGCACCGTCAATCTTACGACAGATGTCGGTGTTACTTATTGGGCACTGAGGTGTCGACCATTGGTACGCCTACCTAATTTTACGGAAATGATCATTAGCTACATAACTATTTAAATGTAATGTAATAATGTACTAGCCTAATACTTGTTCATTAATCTCATAAAGCCTGTTCGTCTAAAGTTTTCATATTGTTTTGTAAATGTAAATTCCTTTATTTTAGTCAAAAAAATAACTGTATGCAACAAAATAACATTTTGAAGATAAAAAGTTATTGCTTACTAAATAAATTAACTTCCGAAAAGTAGGCTTAACTTGCGTGAAATCATCTTAGAATGAGAACGAATGTGCAAACTATACGTTTAACTATAATTATTTCGGTCATTCTCAAAAGAAAGTCTGCGTTGTAATTGACAGTTTTTTTTCATATAAACCGGAAGGATTGTGGCAATTAGACGCAGGTACAGAAATATTCTCAGAGTATTCTCATACTTAATTTAGAAAGATATCTGCCCGAGTCTAATTGCCACAACGGTATAAAAGTTGTATGAAAATAAATGAGTCGTAGCAATTAGGGCTCACATTTTTTGAGAATAGCCCTAACTTGCGATTTAAGACTTAAGACTCAACCCTGGTGGGCTGCGACGGCGGCGATGCATTGGTTGAACACGTTGACGTACTCGAAGGGCAGGTCGCCGGAGCACCCGTAGCCGCCCTTCTTGTGGATGGCCATATGGTCGTAGCAGTTGACTTGGCCATCACCGTTGCAGTCCTGCAATAAGCATCAAGTAGGTTATTACATCTAGGTCAAAAATGTAAGTTCTTCCTCTTGTAGTAGTAGGTACAATACGTAGTAGTATGCTTAGTTCATAGAGTAGTATGGTTCATAAAATTAACAAAATTTTGTGCTCTTGGGTATGTAAACTAATTTCGCTCGCAGTCGCAAAACAAGTAAGAGATTTCGTTTCCCGCCGTGATTTGAGATTGATCATGAGTACATTAAATATCTGCACATTACACACACACACATCATCAGCGTATCACTCATCAGTTCACTGCTGGACAAAGGCCTCTCCTATTACCTAAGCATATGGATGCATTAAGGAGGATTTACACCAAACGAACGAATGCTTCAAAGTCAAAGTCAAACTATTCTTTATTCAAGTAAGCTTATTAATAAGCATTTTCGAATCGTCTGACATTATCAAGAGAGAGAAAAAAATCTACTACTACTAATCTGCTTATTGTATCTCCCACTCTACGAAATAAACGACGAATTGCGTTTTGTGTAACAAACGAATTTTGTAGAGTGAATTTCATATTCTTAAATATATGTAAATTGAAATAGTGGATATTACCTATAGATATACTATTTCATGGCCAGTAGGTATATATAGATCGTATTCTTGTTTCAAAATAGCAAATCAAAGTAATATAACCAGATTGTTGGAACTGGCTAGTGGCTATTATTATTGACTGTTATTAAAAGAGCAGTTTTACAGATAAGTACAAAGGTGTAGATCAAGTTGATACGGAATATAGAATTTAAGGCCTAAAGACATTTACATGAAGCCAAGGCCGGCCGCGGCTCAGGTGATGATGTCAGACGCACCGCTAAATATTTCATGCAAGCACTGTCATTGTCACGAGGTAATTCAATTAACATTAACATATACGCCCAACATGATGTAGCGGTAAAAAAGATTGGCATTGTCTATTTATTTATGTTCGGGGCAAAAACCCGAGGAATATTTGAAGCGCTGAAGAGTCGTTATAATTTTATTATTAGTATCTTTAGCATAAAAATAAGAGAGGGAATTATATAGTGTGTCCTATCATCCTTCAATGCATCCTTAAATTCCTTAATCTCGATCCACCTTTAGTTGATTTCATTGATCAGGTCCTTGGTCCTTAGTATAAAAATAGACAGATAGAGACTACCAGGCGCGGTTCCATTCCACTGGAACATTGGGGGGGCATTGCCCTATGATGTATACATAGATAAGTTTTTTATTCTACAACAGTGACAGCTAGCATACGATGCATCAGGAATCAGGAAGTTGTCACATTATTGTTCCTTTACACGCCCACCTACGCGATGACACGGTAAAAAGTATTGGCATTGTATTTATGTTCGTGGGGCAACAACCCAAGGAATTTTTAACCGCTGAAGAATTAATTTCTTCACTACCTTGAATTTAAATCATGTAAGACTATGAGAACTTAAGGAGTGTGAAGACTGTGAAGTATGTAAGCAAGGTCAAGTTGGGTTTTAAGTATTCATACGCTTTTAATTCCCCAGTTTGAATTATTAAATATTTAAGCGATTTATGTAACATCTTACTAAGACCTGATCTTGTTTGAATACTACGCCAGTCATAACTTTTTTTTTATTTCTTTCACAATGAGATTAGGTGTCATGGTTTAATCTTTTGGACGCCAATTAAATGACTGATATATACCGATATATAAGCCACGGCCCACAGAGCAATACAGAGACACACGTGTGTAAAGTTCAAATACAGTTTTAACACTTTGGTGACGTCTGAATGATAACTTTTGTATTCGACGTGACGTAGAAAAGGCTACATTTTGTTAGTAAATGGTTTTTATTATTTTTTTAGTTTGCTTTAACATTCAAATTTAATATCTACTCAGTTTTTAGTTCTGCTGCAATGAGAGTAGAGTAGAGCAACAAATAATCTAATTACCAACTGTCGATTACATTGGTGTTGAATCTGGAATCTTAATCACAAGTAGTAATCTGATTACTTTGTCCATAACTGTGAAAAATAATAAGTTACCTGGCCAAATCGCCTCATGTATCCCTGGACGGTCTGAGCGGCGCAGTACGGATCAACAACGCAGCTGCGGTACGCTGGAAAAACAAATTAAAATGTTTAGTAGCACTAAGTACCGAAAGAGTTATATAAAATTGCCATCAAATATATTGCAGAAGTTGAAGGGTGTCGACGTAGAATGGGGTAGGTCGGCGTTTCCCTTTTTTTAAGAACACCCCATTAGCGTGAAATTAAAAAAAAATCCTTAATTGTAGTCAGGTTTGTAACGACAATTAAGCACTATGTACGCACAACATTTCATTAAAAACTAAATTTTGGTGTTAATTTTATAAACTATACATTTTATAAAAATAAAGCCGATCAAGCTTTAATTCCTAAAGACATCGTACTTAACTATCGTTACGAACCTGACTACAATTGAGGTGTTTAATGTCACGCTCAGTCATCACGCTAATTAGGTGTCCCAGTTCTGCGACTAATTGCCAAAGTTGGGCAAAAAGTTATTTGATTACTACCGTAAATTACATAATTTGTAGTATGTGTATTATACTTTGTATTGTAGATTACAAAGAACGCATACAAAATATACAAATGTAATTGGAAGGAGTAATCAAATAACTTTTTGCCTAACTCTACTAATTGCCACGACTCTTTCCATTGTTTCAAATAATTTTATCGCACACACATTTTTTGAGAATGACCCTACTGTATAAACGGTTCGCGAATTCTAATGAAAGTTCATGTTAATGCTCGCAATAATTAGAACTCCACAAGAGAGGTAAATTGTATGGATCTATATATTATATTACCGCTTTCTAGCTCAAATAGCAAATAAAGTAATAAATAAGATATTAACCTTAACCGGCTAAAGGCAGGGCCACACCAATTGCACGTGCACGTGTTGCACACGGATCTGGTATGGCTTGGCCTAGGTCTCCAGACAATTAAAATGAAGACACTCAGTATTTTGTGGCTCAGTTGTTTATAGCTTAAACTGTGAATTGTTGTAGCAGGGAAATAGCCGATTTTAAATGTATGTGAGTAATTGAGTTTATCAATCTTCTTCATTTCCCTTTTCCGAATATTTACCTCCTTCCTTGATGTAGACCTTGCTTGTAATGTCGTTTTCTTAATGATATTTTATTTGCCTATCAAAATGAGTTAAAATATGAATCGCGGACAGAACTTTGACCTTCGTTAAAGATTTTAAGTCGCGACCGTTGCGGTTTACTTTGTAGAGTAACTTTTGACCTTTTAAGTGAAGATATCAATAAATTATTATGTTGTCCATTAATATTGTGTTATTCCGTTTTCAACAAGTTCATATTAACATAAAATTAAGAGGAAATTTAAATAAAATAGTTGTTATTATATCGACATTTTGTTTACAACTATGAGTTCGCTATTCGTAAACAGCTTTTCTTATAATGTAGCGAAGAGTGCTCGGAAATGAAGGAGTCCTTGTGGTATCTTTAATACCAACTTACCTACCTACATAAAATTACTAAGTAGTTATCGCTGTCTCAAAGTCCCTACAATAACCAAGTAGAGGTACCTAATTACTTTTTGAATAGTTATAAAACAACATTTACCTAGATTTTAGTTACAGAACAGCAGGCCTAGCCAAAATGTCATTCTACAATCGTATACAACAAACGATAAGTACCTAATACGTAAGGATAAGTACCTAATAGGTAAGAGAATGACAGATTCATACGAAAAGTCACGTGACCATTTTCACATATTATTATGGTTACGTGACTTATCGCCAAAATGTCATTCTACAATCGTATACAACAAACGATAAGTACCTAATACGTAAGGATAAGTACCTAATAGGTAAGAGAATGACAGATTCATACGAAAAGTCACGTGACCATTTTCACATATTATTATGGTTACGTGACTTATCGCTTGTCGTATACGATTGCAGAATGGCATCTTGGCTAGGCCTGCAGTAGTCGTGGTTACGAATAGTATGCGAGCTCTACATTAAAATCAGCCTTTCAAAAAAATAGACGTCCGCTTACGCGTCAGGCCGTGGCCAGCAAAAGATATCCTGCTGTTCTTGATATGAGAAATTGAATTCGCTACATGTTTGTTTATTTATGATTATTTAATATTATGACGCATGGAGACCTTATACATCTCTGAAACATTTAGTGAAATGTATCCGTTTGTTTTCTTTTTACTCTGACAACTAGAGACCTTTACATCTCTAGCAGTATAATAACGCAAATTTTAACGTTTAACTAAAAACAATTGTATGCCCTTTTACATATATCTTTACATCTATACATTTCTCAAAATTCATTAAATTTATATAATTGTTCTGACTAAATATTAGAGACTTCATCTCTAGTTAATGTACTATATCTGTATTTATATTAAATCAAATTTATGTTTCGTTTTTAATTAATGCATGTTAGCCGTAAGATGTTATAAAACTATTATTTGAAAAAAGAAAGTCCCGCTGAGTTTCTTGCCGGATTCTTCTCAGGCAGTGGTGTAGGGTTAGAACCGGAGGTAGTTTTTTTTTTTTCTCTCATTCGCTATTTAGTTTAACGATTCAAAAGCGCTCGTTGCTGGGCCTAATTGAATAAAGAATATTTTGATTTTGATTTTTTGATTTTGATATATCACAACAGTTTTCAAAAAGTTTGTACATTTGGATCATGTTCTCGAACGGTTTTATTGGTACGCTGGCATTTCCCAAAATGTTCCAGGAAGTTTGTATGGCATTTTCTTTTTTTGTTACCAGAATCTTGTACATTCATAATTATTGCAGCACTGTAGGTTTACGGGTTCCCGCATCGCCGTTGATGGTAGGTAATAAGATAGGAACGTTTCATACAAACATTTTGGGGAATGTGGTGAATCTTGCTCAGCATCATTGACTTTACCAGCCTAACAATTTTTATCTATATCGAAGATTTGATATGTGCGTCAAAATATTTCTTTTTGACGCACTTGTTATGAAGAAAATCGTCCCTTACACGTGCAAAAACTTTTTTTAACTCGGGTGATTGTCGCCCTCGTTTCACTCGGGCTCCAACTTTCACCCTCGCCGAAAAAAAGTTTTCCCGCACTAAGAGTGTACTATTAAGCCGGTTAGGAAATGTATTATTACAATGCATATGCATAGAAAATGCTCTTTTTAAGGGTAAACTTACGCACAGAAAGTGATAGGTACTTTTCCGCACACGTGCGGGAATGAATTTTCATTGTACTTTTCCGGACGGTCTGGTTGGTACTGCCGAGATAGTCCGGTTTTCCTCGCATAATGCATTATAAAATGTAAATAACAAGGTATTAATACTAGCTAACTAGTAGTTACAAAATATTTTCTTCGGTTACCGCGAGGATTACACATGAAATAAAACTATGAAAACGGATAAACTCGCGTATAATATTAACTAATTTTAACTTCATTCCGACGTTTCGAACACTTTACAGGGTTCGTGGTCTGCGGATCACTGATAATGGAGGAAATTTGATAGATCTACCTCCATCAAAATAAGAAAGATAAGTACAAAACGAACCCTGTAAAGTATTCGAAACGTCGGAATGAAGTTAAAATTAGTTAATATACGCGAGTTTATCCGTTTTCATAGTTTTATTTCATTAGTAGTTACAACTTACAGCGATGGCTAGATGTCGTGGAGGCTGACATGAATGTGAATGGACTTACAGTAGAAGATGCCCAGGATCGCGTAAAGTGGAGGAAATGTAGCAGGAAAGCGGACCAAAGGCCGGGATAACGCTAGGTAGAAGAAGAAGAAGTAGTTACAACTTACCATCAGCATGGTCAGGCGGGAGATTATTGATGGTGGGCTTGCCAGCATCCGACCAGTAGGCCCACGTGATCCGGAACAGCCCGCAGGTGTCACCCTCACACGTCTGCGCTTGCTTGCAGCCCGAGATGGCTTGGCAGATGCACCCGAGGCACACCTCCGTCACCGGCTGCGCTGATTTGTCACCAACGAGCTCCGCTGGAAAAATTGTATGATGCTGTTAAATTTGGTTCTTCAGTCAAGTCAAAGTCAAACTATTCTTTATTCAAGTAAGCTTATTAATAAGCATTTTCGAATCATCTGACACTATCAAGATAGAACAAAAATCTACTACTGGTTCTAACCCTACACCGTTCCTGAGAAGAACCAGTAAGAAACTCAGGTGGACTTATTTTTTTAAAACAGTATAATAATACATCTTATTAAAATAACATGCATTAAAGAATTTATTACATGAAAAAAATTGACTTTTATAGACATTTTTATAAAAAAAACCTAACTTAAAAAGAGAGTTAAATAAAGGATGTCATTTTCCATTCGGCAAGTATACTAAACTACCAAGACCAGAGGAGAACCAGAGGCTTTGAAATGATCTCCTATTGATCCGGCTTTGGAATTTATTTATTTATTTAAAACTTTATTGCACAAAAGGAAAAAAAATGTACAAAAGGCGGACTTAATGCTATGAAGCATTCTCTACCAGTCAACCTTCGGGCAAAGCAGAGAACATGTAGGCGGTGCAAGAAACAGAACAAAGCGGGTAACAGAATTAGAAGTAACTTTTGGAATTTAATATTCTAATTACAAATACTATACATACATAAGGGAATAAAATACATATACATACATAAACATACATATACATAAGATATCAGATGAAACTTACAATTGAGACACTAAGAACTTGCCATTCTGCCAGCAAAGTATTTACCTAAAGATTTTTTAAATGAGAACCTACTGGGGCATTGTCTTATCTTAACTGGAAGACTGTTCCAAAGGCGAGCTACCTGAACAGAGAATGATCTTCCTCTATCCATCCGACAGGCTCAGAGTAAGTTCTCTCTCAAGCGCATGTTGCACAAGAATATTTTGGGGTTCAGGCATCTGCCAGGCAAGAAGAGTTTTGTGCAATAAAGCTTAAATTAATATTATTGAGTAAGTACTTTTTTTTCAATTCATAATAGGTAGACGTTTGACCACGATCATATCTGCTGGTAAGTGATGATGCAGTCTACGGTGGAGCACGCTTACCTATGAGATACCTATTCACTCTTGCCTTGAAGATATTCAGATTGTACCTACACATGCGGAAACACAGTTTCGGGCAAGGCATTCCACACTTTGGCAGTTTGCATAAGAAATTAAACCACTAAAAACCTATCACATTATTGGCTATAGCACAAAAAGCGTGGAATTTAGCACAGCCTTGATAAGTAAGAATTGTTAAATTTAACACATACTCAATAAAAGTTTTATCAAAATATCTGTATTTCTAAAAGGATTTACCTGTTTACAAAGGTATTGACATCTTTATTGCATGTCAATGTTCTCCCCAAAATGCAAGTTTTTTATAGACTTCACTCATTTACGGATTCCATCCATGTTGCAGTTTGAGGATAACTTAATGCAAATGCGTTAGTGACTAAGGTCAAGGTCCTTCTTTGACTCGTCTTCATTGTGTCTAAAGTTCTAAACTGATAGTTATTATCTAAAGGTGCATGCAGACCAAAAGAGCATTCGCTGTTCTATCCCCCACACTACGAAATCAACGAATCACGTTTCGTGCTAAGGTGCGTTCAAACCAAAAGAGCATTCGCTGTTCTATCCCCCGTTCTACGAAATCAATCAATCACGTTTTGTGTCGATCGAATTTCGTAGAGTGGGGGGTTAGAATAGCGAATGCTATTTTTGTTTGAACGCACCTTAACGATCGAATTTCGTAGAGTAGGGGGATAGAACAGCGAATGCTCTTTTGGTCTGCATGCACCTTAAGGAATAATAATTCTTCTCTAAGGAGGCATCAAGTTTGATCACGTCAAATTAAATCTTCTGTCATAGTGAAGGTGAATTTACACTAAACGAGCGAATTCTATCCCTCACTCTACGAAATCGACGAATTTCGACGATTCACGTTTTGTGTAACGAATTAATTTCGTAGAGTGGGGATAGAATGAGCATTCGCTCGTTTGGTGTAAATCCACTTTAATAGGCTGACATAGGTATAGGTACCTATAATACACGTTTCAAATATATATTATCATTTTTTTAGTACGTGGATGTAAGGGCAGGGGAAATAATAGTAAAACATTTAATATTTAATACATTATTAGTTTCCAGTTTAATGAACGATCAGACTAGGTAATGGTAGCTAAGTATCAAAATGTATACTTACCAATGCTCTGTCATAACGTGTAAAATTAAGTACCTAGGTAAGTAACTTCTCTAAGTTTCTGTGTCAAGACTCCGAAATGACATTATGTATGCAGTAGGACATACTGAGCTATACCTAACACTTAAGTCATTATCATTAATGTAAACGACAATGCCCTCATATTAGGAACACTGTTAGGAACTTGTTAGGAACATTACAAAGGTTATACAAATGTTACACAGGGTACCTGTACTAAATATAGGGAGGTCCCAAGGGCATAACAGACGTAGGTAGACGTAGAGTTGCTAATCTGGGTAAGGTAGGTAAAGTACCCGAAATATAAAATTGACAACGTTCATAGTAGGTGCTTGGTATCTTCTAGTTATACCTACTGAGTCTGGAACACTGTTATCAATAAATTTAATTTTCCAATTGTGTTTTAAGTCTAAGCCTTTACTTAACAGACGAGACGTCGACACTACCGTATTGAGTATAGTTTTAGTAGGTTCAAAATGTTCAAATACCTGTTAATCTTTTATCCTCAATATTATGTTTATACTTACATTATAGCATCCCTATTCCTAAGCCGGTTAATTCTTAAATGCGCAAGAGTTGCGCTAGTGTTTGTAGCCCGAACCGAAAATTATTATGAAAACTAGGTACTTTAAAGCATCATTGAAAACTTCCACTCAGCTTGGTGTTGAGTGTTGAGGAAATTTTTGTAGGTATTCCTCAACACCCTAGGTTTTCAATGGAAGCCGTTCTGCAAATGGCACACTTCACAATACTTACAGTACAGTACAGTTGCCTGTGAAATAAACTAAACCGAACTTAGGTAGGTATTTAATTTTGTGTTTTTCAAAATGCACGAGTCCGTTTGTTAAAGTCGTATAAAACAAAAAAGTTTACAAAAGTAAACAATATACATCTATTCAGAATAAACGCTGACTGTGCACATTTTTTTATATAACAATCTAATTCCAAGGGTTTTCCCTCGTACAATATTTGCCAGGGAATTTTAAGTAACTTAAAGATTGAACTTCCTAGTACAAGTAAGTTCCGGCTCGTTTACTGCTGGCCTATTACCACCCATTACGCATAAGTACGGAATAATTTGAGCACGATTGTTCTTGAGAATAAGGCGCAGATTAATGTAAAGATAGTTGAACTATGAGCGTGTTGTGATAAAAACTATAGAAACGGAAATGGAC
>JALPQI010013891.1:0-34982 GCA_025490895.1 Thaumatotibia leucotreta | reverse complement strand
TGAACGTTTCCAAGTTTGCCATTTGGAACTAGGAGAAGTCAGTTCTAACAAATTCATCTCAATGGTGATTCAGTTGAGGAGATCACGATTTATTTTTATTACTAAGTGGAAGGATCCTTCGATCTCTTTGGACAGCACGTACTGTCGAATCTTTAGGTTTGTCACAAAAGTTATGTCGTATTCAGAAATTGGTTTGAGGGGTACCTACGTCAAGAAATTATTTCTCAACTCTACCTAATTAGGTAAATGTTGAAACTTGTTTTGTTTGATTTTATGTATTGACAATTTACAGACAAAATAAAATATTCAGCGTGATCTTAATGATAAGTTGATAACATAGTGACACGTTAAGAAAATGATTTAGTTTCAGGATATTCAGATGCATTTCACGAAAAAGTCTACCAATGTCCCGCACAAACACGGTTTTTCTGAAAGTATTGGGTTTATCAAAGTTCTATTTCGTCACTAGAGGTGTTAAAATGGCTTAAAAATATATATTTGAACCAATAACTCGGATTAAAACTCAAATTATCGAAATATACAGGCGTTTTTACGAACCAACCCATGAAATGCTCCTTCAACATCTGCAGATATCTCAATTTCGCTTGTTATGTTTTGCCAGGTGAGCCACCTTATAAAAATACATCAAGACGCTTATTCTAGCACCAACCACGTTTATTGCACTTTAAATTTAACAACACTTTGCAACGAGCGTATATACTCGCCATTCTTGATCCCACTCCAACTTAACTCATAGAAGCAATCATAACAAATCTAAGTTGTAAGTTCGGCCATTCGGGCTAAGTTAGGAAGGAGTCGGGCAACTGTAATGCAGTCTGAGCCAAGTTCGTGGATTAATGCCACAGTCGGTAGGGGGCACATATAATTGGCCAATAACTGTGGAGTAGCGACACTCTAAAGTCAGTGGCTTAGAATTTGAAATGAATTTAAAATTGATTAAAGACCGAATGAGGACGGTTGCCAAAGCATTGGAGCGTATATTTGCGTAGATCTAATATTCACGTTCAGAACAGATTGGTATGGAGAGGCTTGCATAGAAGTTCAAGCGCCTTTGCCTTACTTCTAGTAGACTGCAGTAGTGTTATTCACTAAGGAAACCGCCTTGCTGTCAGCGCTGTGTCAGTGCTGCGGCAGCGTCGAGCCTAAAAATGGTATTCACTAATGTACTTTAAACGACACTAGTGCTCGGCGACGAATGCGGTGTGAGCTGGAACTATATTGCGTCGAAAGTTTGACGTTTAATGTATGAACTTCGTATTCTCTAACGAAAAACAGCCACGAACTCGCCCACAACCTCGCTCACAGCCTCGATTCCTAATGTCAAATCAAAGAGCTAGGATTTTAGACAAGGCTGTCTCAACATCGAGCTCGTTGACGAACGCAGCGTCGAATGTGTCAATAAGAGAATAGCATAGCAGGAGAACCAACATGCCATCAAAACCGAACATAGAACTTTGTCATTTTTTTTATGCTATAGGTGGCAAACGAACAGACGAATCGCCTGATGGAAAGCGATTAACGTCGCCCATGGACACCCGCAACACCAGAGGCGTTGCCGGCCTTTAAGGTGGGAGTACGCTCTTTTCTTGAAGGTTTGAAGGTCGTATCGGTCCGGAAACACCGCTTGTGACAGTTATACTGCTATTTTGTTCACTATTACCTACTTACGGTATAATAAAAGCAGGAATAAAGTCCTTGCAGCTCGCGGTCTGTAACAATATTATAACGATTATTTATATACCAATGTATTTTTTTTACTACTGGCACGGTGCTGCTTTAAGCTTCAAAAAATCATTGCCCAGATCACCTGTAGGGAGTGTAGGGACTATTCCGTTAACCACTTGACCTTTCCTTTTGCGCTCTTATTTACTCGCATTTTTTGATTCTTGGATTTTAGGATTGACTTCAATATTTAATTATACCTACAGAGCTCAGAGTTTTCATTTATGAAGTAATTGATAAATCTTTAAGATTGGCCAGTACTCCAACTTATAGTGACTTAAATTAGTAATTATATCTTGGCCATAACTTAACTGAAGCTTCAATCCCAGACACTCTAAGCCCAAGTTGTAAGTTGTGCTTAAACTGCACCATGCTAGCACGCACGTCGGTGACCACGGTCTTACCTGCCCCCCTTTCCTTTGGGGGGTAGACCGCACTTTATATCCCCGCAATACCTTCAAGTGCTAAGATCAGAGAGGACAGATAGTGTAAGAACATAGTTGTAGGTGACTAGATGTGCCTACGTCGTGGAAGACGTTGGCGGTTCTCAATATGTTATTTTCGCCCATTTCTATAATATTTATGACAACAGCGCTGTCAGATGTAGGAATTGTAGGATGTAATTATAGTCAACTAGTTCGAAAAATGGGAAATATGTCAAAGTGACGCTGTAAATCAGAAATGAGGAGACCCGTAGGCGCATTAAAGTTACTGACATAGCACTCCAGAGTCCGGATTAGCAAGCTGAAGTGGCAATGTGATCGATGGGGTCGAAAAGTGCTCGAATGGAGACCACGCCTAGGCAAACGCAGCGTAGGACATCCACCCACAAAATGGAGAGACGACCTTACGAAGGTCGCCGGGGCACGCTGGATGCAGGTCGCAACTAACCGGTAAATGTGGAGGTCCAGAGGGGAGGCCTATATTCAACAGTGGACGTCTTATGGCTGAGATGATGATGATGATGATGCCGCTGTAAATAAACTTACAAGAAATCTCTTACATCATGTTATTTTGACATGGTCGTAGAGTGGCCGTGGGTACCAATTGGTTGAATTTACATAGAATCACTAAATGCTGGGAAAGTTGAAGCATTACACAGGGAATCATGGATCAAAATCCAGAATAAATATAACTGGAGTTTTTTTCTCATTGCAAAATAATATTTAGATTTATCGATTTTAAATATACTTAATGCAAAATAGATGAACATGTGTCGTGTAATCGACTTGCAAGAATATGTTAGAGATGCTAAAATTCATAAAAAGGGAGGTAATCTTAAGCAACCTGGTCAAGATAATAGGGAACCGTAGTACGTAATCAGCGAGCGGACGGATATTCCAGATATTACAAATATTTTTGGCTACTGTCCAGATGTCTTAGGACTGATACAATAATACTGATTACAAATAATAATAAAAGTGGCATGTCCTTCTTTTATTGATGAAGTCCTAAATAGGAACTACGTACATAATTTCCAACAATCACAAAACAGCGACACAAGTGTCACATCTATACGATATAATCTTACACTGTCTCCAGACTTCTCATTAATATGCACGCAGATCCTGACCATATTTCCTCCGCATTAAGAACTAGTTTTGCGTAGCAGGAGCCGGGTTTTGGGAAGGTCTGAGCCCGGATTTTCCGGACGTATCGCAGGGCTGCCAAATTGGTGAGACTTTGTCTAAACATTGTAATAAAGTAACACGATTTATGTGCCCTAGTTGTAGATACATTGAATTAAATAGGCAGTCGTATAACATGACTAGGACTTGAGATAAACATTCATAGAAGATAATTCTCATTTCGGCTGGAAGACGTCTATTGCTGGACAAAAGTTTCCCTCGTGGATAATTACCTATTCACATAAAACGATCAATTTGATTTGTTGTCAATGAATTTACCTATGCGACTTGGAATAAATTGCCAAACCCATTTTTAAGCTGCGTCTTTTGTTACCACTCTTTCTGCTTTATCAGCCATTAGTTCTTCGCAATTGGATCACTCCACTGCCGTCCATATCTGGCCATTCCAGCTGAGTGCAAATATATTATTTTTTTTTTATGTCTTAAATGCAGATTCAAGTAGAGAACAGCGATGTAAATATGTTAAAGGATAAAAAAAAATGCACTACGTATTGCACCAAGAGGACTTGCGTAAACCGAGTTCCTGCCGACCAGGCTACAAAGTATCCTCAATGTAGTTTACAATGAGGTGGCAACCCTATCCGGCTGCAATCTAATTAAATTCTGCGCCGAGACGTTTGGCATTATTATCTCCTTAATTACTCAAGTTCAGGAAACAAAGATTGTTGTCCCAACGTTAACGCGGGCTTGCTTCAGTAGCCGTACCATGAGATGGCAAAGTAACGTTTACTGTAGGACTCGATACATAAAGTCGGCTATTACGCTCGCTCCAATACATCAGTGCGAGCGTGTTAGATTGCTTTACATATCGAAAACGTTAATGTAAACCTTACTTGCCATGGTAGGGTTACTGCAACTCTTTGGTTTCGTTGAAGCAAGAGCCATACAGGGCTATTGGGGGCATCACCGTAAACAGTTCTGATTTTTAGGGTTCCGTAGCCAAAATGGCAAAAACGGAACCCTTATAGATTCGTCATGTCCGTCTGTCCGTCTGTCCGTCTGTCACAGCCAATTTACTCGGAAACTATAAATGCTACAGTAACGAAATTTGGTAAGGGTATGTGTTGTATGAACCGCTACAGGATTATGATACTAAATTGTAAAAAAAACCATTCCACCCCAATGGCCCTCCATACATGTAACTGAGGGATAGAAATTTTTTTTTAGTTGTATATAAGCGTGTGGGGTATTAATAGAAAGGTCTTTGAAAATGATATGAAGGTTCATAAATCTCATTTTTATTTAAGCAAATCGGTTTCGAGATATCAGCTCTCAAAGTTTGAAAAATGTGTCCCCCCCCCTCTATTTTTTAAACTACGCAATATAAAATTCTAAAAAAAATATATGTTGTGCGCATTAATAAACTCTATCAACGATTTTTGGTTTGATTAAATTATCTCTTATAGTTTTTGAGGTAGGTTGATTTAACTGTATTTTTTAAATAATAAATTGATAATGGTACGGAACCCTTCGCGCGCGAGTTCGACTCGCACTTGGCCGGTTTTTTATCAGGTAGGCACGATCTCTTTTTCTTCTTCTCCTCAATTTTCTTCTTTTTTATGAGTTTATTGTGCGAGGTTTTTGCAATGGGTGGCTAATTACTGGACTTATCTTTACGTAGGTATATTTTAGTTTCCGCAATTAATGTTTAGATATCTACAAATGTTTCAAATCTTTTAAAACATGAGCATAACGAAATTGTCGAATGAGATTGACATACCATATTTTTGTCCAAAAATAACAATTTACTTAGACCAAACACAGAACCCTCTTTTTGGCTACGCTACAACCGGATCAAAGCGCGAGACCTATTGCATTTGCAAATGTCTGGTTTAAATGTAAGGTCGATGAAAGTGCGATACGGGTGGCTGAAACGTTAGCGTTAAGTCTAGTGCTGTGAATATCTCTGAAATATTTTGCGAGTTTGATCCGTTAATAATATAATAATCTTCGTTTGACAAAATATGTGAAACTCTAAATTATTATGTACCTACCACTCTTGTATAATACATATACATATGTACCATATTATATGCAACTAAAGTATTTATGATTTTTAGGATTTTCAAAAACGATCACTCAGTATCATTTAAATAAACATAATTTTCGTAAATGTTTACGGCGTCGAAACTGACTATGTCTCATTAATTTATCATAGTATTTGATAGCTCATGTACTATCTGCGTATACTGTAGTACACACAGGATTTTATGTCCTTGCGTTAGTTATTAGAAACATATCTTGTATGAAATAGAGGACCCCTGCTTACTGATGAAAATTTTACGTCTCTGGCGCATGACTGGCTTTGCTGGCCGGTCACCTGCAGCCTGCAATAATCGTCCAAACGGCACGGCTCACGAGTTTCACGACCAGTTTACTTGCTTGCCTGTATATCTAATATCTCTCTCAATATTTTATCATATCATTGTAATATCGTGCATTCGTCAGCTTCCGTAGCCTAGTTGATAATAACCTTGCGTACGAAGCCGGAGTTTCCGGGTTTGAAACCCGGCGTGGGAATTATTTGTGTATTTATTTATCACAAAGATTTGTTCCTTGGTCGTGGCTATCTATGTATTTAAGTTTATATATTAATGTATATTATATTAGTATTAATGTATATCTATCCAATGTCTCCAAAAGGCACCAGCAGGGGACTCTAAAACTAAACGAAGAAGGCTGTTGGGACTGTCACGCACGCGACGCATCAGGGAGGCACAGTTCTTTTTCGTAATATTACACCGAGACAATCGGTACTCGTCTCCGCGAACCTATCAGACGCACTGCAAAGCCGTGGTGGTCCCAACAACATTCTGAAACCATTATTATACTGGACTTGCAAGGCATTTTCATCTTCATCATCTGCATCTTTTTGGTATAATTTGGTTAGGCTGCAGGTGTAAAAGGTTCGCGAGGTTTTATTATGGTAAGCGATCCTTACCATAATAAAATCATCTCTAAACTCAGAGTCGCTCAAAGAGTTATGGAGAGGGCTATGCTCGGAGTTTCTCTGCGTAATCGAATCAGAAATGAGGAGATCCGTAGGCGAACTAAAGCTACTGACATGGCCCTCCGGATTAGTAAGCTGAAGTGGCAATGGGCAGGCCACATTGCGCGCAGAGCAGATGGTCGATGGGGTCGAAAAGTGCTCGAGTGGAGACCACGGCTAGGCAAACGCAGCGTAGGACGTCCACCCACAAGATGGACACGACCTTATGAAGGTCGCCGGGACACGCTGGATGCAGGTCGCATCTAACCGGTACAGAGGCGTCATGTGGAGGTCCAGAGGGGAGGCCTATGTTCAGCAGTGGATGTTTTATGGCTGAGATGATGATGATGACCATGAAGCGATCCTTAGGTTAGAAATCTTGGCATGAGATAAGTTTAACCCACGCCTCCAGTATGAAAGCTGCATTAGCGGTCAGCTACCCCCGCTATAATTTTTAATACAAATTTTAATACCAAGCTACAAAAGCAAAACATTATTTTATTCCCTTTTCTAAACACAACAGTAAATATTGTCCCAAAATTTACGCGGAACATAAATCCGTCCCTTCAAAACAAAAACACGTCAGTTTATAATATAACGCGCAAGTTTACGGCTAAGGGAGAAAAATGGAGGGGGCACCTCGGGTACCTCCACAATTGTTAATTCAGTTATGTACAATAAAACTGTTGTTGTTCGCAAACGGCTCGACAGCAGGAATGTATCCGGTTCCGGGCTTGTGGCGGATGCTTTCCGAAACGATGGAATTCTGAGGGTAGTTACCCGCAAACTTACCTTTCAGTTAATTTATTATTGCATTAAACTATGCTGAGAGACTCTTGGTTATTTGGAGTTAAAGGAGTTTATAGGGCTCTTCGGGATTATCTTAAATGGTTGAGATAGATCAATTTGATGAAAAATCATTTGATTAATTTGCTTGCGATGAAAACAACATCCGTAGCCTATATTTCAAAGACAAACGGGTCTTAATCGCGTAAACTTACGTTTAATTATATCCTGACGTTTCGGGCATGATGTTACCTCCGTCGTCGTTTACGCGTGATAATAGTGAAAGTTTAAATCAATATTCCGTAACCTAGCCGGAAGGTGGACCAGGTAGGGTCTCTACCCTGCCTGCGAAATTGGACGTTCCAGATTCGATTCCTGGAAATAAGCATATTAATGTATTATATAAAGCCAAACTCCCGAACCACTCGACCACTATTGCAGTTCTGGGGGGTTACCATGACGTACTATTGCGTCAGAGTTTAGGTTCAGGGAAAGGGATAGTGATATACGATTTACATAGGTTCGTCCCTTTCTCTCGACCTAAACTGAGGTCCTTAAGCATGTTATGGTAATCCCCCTGTTTGATTTGGGTGGTACTCGTACTGAGAAAAGTATTCTGTCCTTCGCGGATATACAGTTATTTAACAAAATTTCGTAGAATAATTTGGTTTAGTGCCGTGTGGTGACGGCAGTAAGAATACATTTGTCACCACCCCAACTCCTCACTGCGGGTGTCGTAAGAGTCGACTAAGGGATTGAAGTGTCACTGACCATTATTTGATAAAAGATTGATGATGGGCAGCAGCGTCATTATAGTGGACACATTACTGCGATCGTGGCGATTATGGGCATTTACCTCCTAATGCGTCAATACGCATAGTTAATAGGAGAGGCTTACGTCCAGCAGTGGACTATCAAAGGCCGATGATGATGATGATGAATTTGGTTTATTTCACAAAAACTTATCAAGCGAGCGATAGGGATGACTTACATCAGAACCTTCCAGGCCCGACCCGAGACATCAGACACTACGATTCGAGTCCGTCTGACGTCATGCTTTATACAGGGTGTTCCACGAGCCACTGAAAACCTTGAACGGGGTGATTTGGTAGGTTAAACTGAGTAACTTTTACTAACCCAGAAATCACAAAAAAAATTGCCTTATTCATATAAAATGTCGTGATCAATCGGTCAATATGTATGAAAAAGACAAAATTTTTTTTTAGATTTCGTGATTGGCCCCATATTTAAAGTTGTTCAGTATAGCCTACTAAATCACCCCGTTCAAGGTTTTCAGCGGCTCGTGGAACACCCTGTATAGAAAACGAAGCATCGGACCGGCTTCGTTAGGATCTAAAACAGTTTAAATACAATAAATAGACAAATTGTTAAATGTAAGCTTTTGTGAGACATGATAACTATAAATATAACTAAACGGTTAGACAAAATGCGTGACATGTTTCGGAGAGCTCTGGGTGCTTAGCCAAGTTGCCAATCGCTAGCGCTTAGTCGTCAATCGTAAGCGAAAGGCAGCTAACTGTCTTTGTCGCACTAATATGAAAGAGTGACAGAGAGGGAAAACTACGATACGCTACCAAGCGCTAGCGATTGGCAACTTGGCTAAGCATCCAGGTATCGCTTCGCGACTCGCCGCTTCATTATATTTATAGATAAATAATTGTTGAAATTTACAGAAGGATTTTTTTTCAGAAGTATCATTTAAAAAAATTACGTCCATTCCAAGGGGTTAGCTCAGGTCGAGAGAAAAGGACAAGGCTATACGAGTCGTATATCTCTGTCCCTTTCCCTGAACCTAAGCTGAACCGCATTAGTACGTCATGGTAACTCCCCAGATCGATCATCTCGTTTTAAATGACTACCGATAATCCATTATTTACGTGTTTTCCCAAAATGTTTGCAAGATTCGTGTATCTCACATAATATCTAAAGTAATGAAATCTATAAATAGATTTACCGTCCACGATACCGTATTGGTTAGGGCCCCTAGGGTCCTTAATCGAGGGCCTAACGCGGGTTCGTTGACCTTTCTCCCGGCGGGAATGCCGGACAGCGAATTTAATCAACGGCCCAATACGTGGTCAGATAACATCTGCTTTGTGTTATAGTGGACGATCTACGGGGTCAAATATTATTATGTGGGGGTTGGTACAGTTATACAGGATGTTCTTAGCCATTGGACAAAGCCAAAGTGTACACAATACGAGTTAGGGTATTTAAAACAAGTGTACGCTGTTTATTATTATTTTTGTATTATGAATATTTTGATTTTGTTGGCATTTTAATGTGATATTCCAAAACCAGTTAAATATTTTTTGTATCTTGAAGAAACTGACAATCACAATATAAAATCCTAGAATGTACCATGTGTAGTTTTAAGTGACTTTGTATATTGTGAGATTAATAAATAAACTAAACTAAACTATAAATGCCCATAATCGCCTCACCGGGTAAACGGATTAGCGATCACAGTAATATGTCCACTATGATGACGCTGCTTGCCCAATTGCCCATCGTCAATCTTTTATCAAATAATGGTCAGTGACACTTCAATCCCTTAGTTGACTCTTACGACAACCGCAGGAGGAGGAGTTGAGGCGGTGCGGTGGCAAATGTATTCTTACTGCCGTCACCACGCGGCAATTACGCAGTATATTTGAATACTGTTTTTTATTCAGCGTTCAAATTTTAATTATTTGATGAACTTTTACTAGTCGTAAGAAAAGTAAATCTTGTTCAGAAAGACCATCTTAACACGTTTTCCACAGTTGGGATCCTGACCCCGTAATTACCCTGTATATGATCGTTGGGTAGACTACATCACGCAACTTTATCCAGCATGTCCTTATACGAACACCCAACCACAAAATAACGGATGACTTACTTTTGAATTCATTTCAGAATTGTCTATGGATTTCTAAAGCTAGCAACACATAGACAAAAAAAACTGTTATATGCCGAAAAGTCTGATTTTATTCTAACTTCATACACAACAAAATATCCCATACAAAGCTTTAAAACCTCAAACACAAATCTGGCACCCTAGTGAAAAGGGGTATAAATCGAAATTTGCCACTTTACAGGAGAGCCAAAAAACGATTGGCGAAATTGTTAAAAATTACTGTGCCGAAATGGCTAAAGAATTAGAATAACTTTAAATGTACTTTGAGTAAATACAATGCGCTCTTTCACATGCCGTCATTGGTTTATGGCTAAAATCAATAGTTTAAAAAAAAAATTGACTTGTACCCGCTGAAATAAATGCTATTTAGAAATATAACCAAATTAGTACCCCTTTTCACATATATTGGACATTAGTGAAAACGGGTATACATTTAACTTATTTTATAATAACTCTTTTTGAGATGTACTTTTACGAAAAAAAAAATAGCTAAGTTTGTTTGCGAAGTTAATTTTAATGGTGTAGCATATACGTTTACAATATAATCCCAAAAAAACCGACTTATACCATTGTGCACAAAATATTAGTAACGTGCAAAAGGGAATATCAAGATTTATATTAATCACTTTATTCAATTGTATCCAAATTCTATGAAAGAAGTTACAATAAAAATATTTATTTTTTCCATTTTTTATTAGAAATTATTTCGTTGAATTAGAAAAATATTATGTACTTCTTTTCAACAGCCAAAATACAATATATCATAAAATGAAATGTTTTTAAATTTCATAGTACCAAAAATACCATAATGTAGCATTTATTTATTATTATCACAATCGTATCATAATATTTTTTTTCTCATGCCTTATTTTGCTACCACGGTAGGTCTAGGTACTCGACAAAAAACCTAAATAGTACAAAAAAGTCCTACTGTCCGAATTATGACTTTATGCCCTAGATGTCGTGCGCATAGGTACGTTCCGTAACGCCTGAATGGCAATTTTGTATCTTATCGAGTCACCTAAAATAAAATACTATTGAAAATCGATATTTTATTAAAAAAAAACTATTGTCTATAGCCTATCGTAATGTACATTACGATACAACTGTGATTTAAAAATAAGTTCGAAATAAGCATAAATAAAGCAAAGCACGACCGAAGGGAGTGTTTAAAATCGATACGATTTACGAATTTCATTTTTGCATGTGCATTGCGATACAATATTATTCAGTACAGATGGCCTTGCCAAGTTTTCAACCAGGCAAGATATAAACAACTCCTCGCACTAGTGTGTAAAGAAGTTATTTCAGTTGTTTCGGATGATTAAGATTCCATACTGCAACGTCACTATTTACGTTGCAGTACTCTGTATGGAATCTTAATAAACAGACTTTAATCGACGAGTATAAAAAGCCTGTCACTATATGTTCTATTGATTATAATTCTTATAAAAGTTGTATCGGTAAATATAGGTACGATCAACTTGAATTATTATGTTAATTATACATTAACTTTGTTAATTTCGTTAGTAGACAATTTAAAAAAATATTGGGATAATATTGTTTTCACTATGTTAGTATTCGTAAAAAGTGGCCAGGCATGGTTTCCGGGTGGTTGTTTTGAAATTGTTCTAATCACATGTTTTTGGAGTAATAGACAGCCATAGAACAGCAGCAAATACTCGTAAAAGGCTATATCGCGCTTTCTATATTACCAAGATCATTAAGTAAAATTGTTACTACAATTTTTAAAAAAGTATTTGCGTTAAGTCATTTAAAACTGTCAACACAAACTAATATTACTAACATAGGTTTTAACAAATAAGCAGCAGAATTAAACAGCTTGAATTTGAAAAAAAAATACAATCATACTTTTAAAAAATCATTAACCACTAAGTAAATTAAATTTTAAAAATTAACACTATTTTAAACATTGTGTATGTATAACGAAACTTAGTGTAAAAGGTTACAACTTAATACAAATCCGTCAATTTACTGATGTTAAATGTTTACTAATATTTTTATTTTTAGTGCAAACGGATATAATTCCCGCAAATGGATTGTATAACATGTAAAAAACTGTAGTTCTAAGTGATTAAAGTCGACTTGTACCCGTAACAACATAATTTTATTCGTGAATATGGATTTATGTCGAATTGTATCTCAAAAAATGTTTTTATTGTTCGTGTAAAGTGATTTAAATACACATGGATCCTCATCATCCGAGTGACCATCAAGAGAATATGAGTTGTTATAGCGTTACACACAACAAAAATCCAAATGCGTAAAACTTAGTTACACTAATACCTTTTGTAACTTTACAACGATATACCTTTTTTGTTGGTCAGAATTTATTTCAACTTATACCTGACACTGCATGGTCATTTGTGTTAGTTATACCATATTACACGACCGTAACTCTGTCAATTTACGTGATATCTTAAATCTTTTTACACCAATAGATGCCATTTTTTTTTTGAAATTTTTTGGTATACTTAACTCAATTTGGCCAAAATTCGACTTATACCCCTTTTCACTAGGGTGCCAGAAATTACGCATGTGTGGGTGTTGAATTTAAATTAGCCCGGTATCCTGAATGAGCATCGACACATTTTCGCGGCGATTTTCACTCCTTTGTATCTAGTGCCTCGATATGATATGACTTTGGCTAACCCGCAACCATAGTGTTTGATTAACAGTACGGAGACAGCAATATTTATATTTATTAATCTTATTTTATTTATTGAATGTAAACAGTGATAATTAAACATAAACATAGGTAGGTATATCGGTAAAGATATCATTTAGTTCGATTATAAATTGTATGTTTAGTCTATGGTTTGATATCTGTATGTAATGGGAGGGAAGATAACAAAACAAGTTAAAAATAGATTTAAGATTTACCGTTGGCAAGTATTTATATAGTTAAAAATATATTACCGAGAGTTGTCATCAAGAGAATATACAACAGACCCAATAGTTTCTTTAAAATAAGAATGAATATTCTGTAGGTAGGTATTGGGTCATTTGTATAATATTTATATGTGTTGGAAACGACGACGGAATGAGCTATGAGGTGCTTAGTATTTAACTCCTAGCTACTCAGTTTGTACTCAGAATACTCAATCTACGCATCGACTCATAATTGAAACACTTGTGATCATGTTAACCTCTTTATATTATGACTTGATTACTTAGCATTTAAGGAGCCAGCCAGCTTGTTTCGATATAGCGCTTTGTAAATAGGTAGGTACTATCATGCATTTTGATTTTGAATGACTATTATTATCGCCCTGTAGGCTTATGATGGTACCGCGTCTAATCGTTTGTCGGCGTTTCCGTCACGTTCTAACAAGTATACAAGTGCGAAAGTGACGCGTGGGTCAAAATTCTTTTCGTTGTCTAATAAAACAACATATTAACACAAAATATTTGTGTCCCTAAAAAACGTGACGCAGTGGTGATTTTTGTATCAGATGATGTTTTGTTTTTAATTTCTGATATATTATGGATTAAAATCTAGCGTGATAAAGAAATACCAGTGTTCCGGATTTTTTTTACATACCTACTGAGCCGAAACAGCAACTAAAAGCGTGACAGAGTGGTATGAAACAAGACAACGAAAATAATTTTGACCTGCGTAGCACAATAAATAAATAAAACGAGACCGTCATAAGCCAGCTGTTTTGACGATGAGTAAACGTGCGATGCCCGAAGAATATTCCACTATTTTAAAAAATTACCTTACTGGTTTAAAACAACTGTGGTTAAGCCCCTGTGAAATAAAATACCCAGCGCGAGGGTAGGTAATATTGTAAGTAATATCGAGTGGTGTGACAAGGGTCCGGCCTTATCTCCGCGTACGTGCCCTATTGATTCCTCCTAAAACATCGGATTATGCCTCGGGCGGTTATCTTGCGGTTATACCGAATAAGGTGCTTGGAACGTGCGCGGGTATAGTAACTCATGGGAATGGGGTACTGAAACGTAGCGGGTTAAGATATTATATAAGAGGTCAGAGGTATTAACTCTTAAAATATATGACGACCAAGTTTTTGATACTTTGAGATAATTGAACGTCTATTAAAGCCGCGTGGTGACGGCAGTAAGAATATATTTATCACCACCCCGACTCCTCCTGCGGGTGTCGTAAGTCGATTAAGGGATTGAAGTGTCGCTGGCTATTATTTGATAAAAGATTGATGATGGGAAGTAGCGTCATCATAGTGGACACATTACTGCGATCGCCAATCCGCTTGTCGAGCGTGGCGATCATAGGCATTTACCTCCTACGCATAGTTAATAGGAGAGGCCTACGTCCAGCAGTGGATTATCATAAGCTGATGATGTGTAAGTACCAATTAGATTTTTAGCCAATATCTATCTGGCTTTTTCGCCTTTGGGGTGATAAATATTTTTCAGTAAAATTTCGAGTTGTCGCACAAAAACTTTATGTAAGTAAGTAACTCTAAAAAATCCAACTTAGCAAAAACAACAAAAGAAAGCCAGTATCGACATATAACAATCAGTGATCTAATGTACCAATAGATCGAAATATAACACAGTTTATACCCTACCTCAGTAGAGAACAAAAAAATTTATACAAATATGGCTGACTTTCCATTGCATTTGACGTCTTTGATACGTATCGTGAAACACGTTCGTTAAAAATATATTTAAGTTAATACTAATTAATATGAATAATTTTCTTCGGTTACCGCGAGGATTACATGAAATAAAACTATGGAAATGGATAAACTCGCGTTTATTAACTAACTTTAACTTAATTCCGACGTTCCAAACACTTTACAGGGTCCGTGGTCTGCGGAGGATACATCCGCAGACCATGAACCCTGTAAAGTGTGAAACGTCGGTATGAAGTTAAAGTTAGTTAATATACGCGTGTTTATCCGTTTTTATACTTTTCCATGAATAAATTTTAACAAAAAAAAAATTGTGTGTGATAAACCCAAGATTGTGTTCTAAAGTGCGTGATTATGAAATAATGCCATGTTTTTTAGGTTTGCTCCTATTTACACCTCCCAGAATAAAAGAATGCCAGTATAGTTACCGATTTCTAAGAATGAACATTTGACAGTGTAGAAATATACGCGAGTTTATCCGTTTTTATAGTTTTCCATGAATAAATTTTAACAAAAAAAAAATTGTGTGATAAAACCAAGATTGTGTTCTAAAGTGCGTGATTATGAAATAATGCCATGTTTTTTAGGTTTGCTCCTATTTACACCTCCCAAAATAAAAGAATGCCAGTATAGTTACCGATTTCTAAGAATGAACATTTGACAGTGTCGAAATGAGCCTTATATTATATGACGTTAAGACTATCGGAAGATTATGATTCTGTCAAAAGTCCATTCTTAGATTTCTTAGATTTCATTCGATTTCTTTTTCTTTAGCTTAATTCATAGTACCGGAATGGAGTGTTTACTTATTCGTATCTCCCTTATATGCAAGGAATATTTTGTTCTTCGCTATGGCGTACGTCTAGGGATTAAGGTGGGGTGATGTAAGTGAGTTTGTAGTTCCTATTAACTAAAGGAGCTTATACAGGAACGTTGCCATGTGTCGGGATATATTACATCTGAATAAGCCGATGATCCTAGAACGGATTCAATCGGGAAAGGAGATATATGTTTACACGTCTTTGTGTGATAGAAAATGTCATGCGAATAGCAGGGTAATTGTCAGCCTGCATAGGCATAGGCTAGTTGGTTGTAAGCCTGCATACAAAACTGTACGATTGGCCGTGTGGTAACGGCAGTAAGAATATATATGTCACCACCTCAACTCTTCTCGCGGGTGTCGCAGGAGCCGACTAAGGGATTGAAGTGTCACTGACCATTCTTTGTTAGAAGATTGGTGACGGGCAGCAGCGTCATCATTATGGACACATTACTGCGATCGCTAAATCGAACGCCCGGCGTGGCGATTATGGGCATTTACCTTATAATGCGTCTGTCTCCTACCTCCAGCAGTGGACTGAGATAGGCTGATGATGATACAAAACTGGCAGTCATGGGTTCGAAAACCCGGCGAGAGCATCTCTGAAAAATATCTTGCTGCTCATGGTTGTTTTCAGTGTATTTCAGTATTTATCTCTATTTATCGTTGCTTAAAGGTGGATTTAGACCAAACGAACGAATGCTCTTCTATCCCCCTCTCTACGAATTTTGACGAATCACGTTTTGTGTAACGAACGAATTTCGTAGAGTGGGGGATAGAATGAGCACTCGCTCGTTTGGACTAAATCCACCTTAAGACACACGCCTTAAGGGTGAAGCCACATCAGCATGCGAACCATAGAGAACCAAACGCATTTCGTCTATTGAAATTGACCGTTTAGTATAAAACGCGTAAGCATGCGTATGCGTGCGGACAGCCGGACGCGGTCTGATACTAAACAACCATTTTCTTTACAGAAAATGCGTACGCATGCTGATTTAATCCCTCGTCTGTGGTTGGTAAGGATCAATACAATAGATTTTCAATTCAAAATTATGGTTTGATGTGAGTTCAATACCTATTGTACGGATCCTTATCAAACAAAGATGAAGGGGTAATAATATATATACCTAAATATCTTCACCCTCATTGAGCTTACCGTGGGACTAGGTCAATTTGTGTAAGATTGTTCAATAATATTTATTTATTAGTTGTCCAAGTTGTAGCCGACTTTTATCAGTGAGAACACATAGTTAAGTATTCTTAGTTTACCTACGTGTTATATTATCCGGAACGTATTTTCTTTTTAAACATTTTTTGAACTCTTAAGTGAGGACACATTGGGACGGGCGGAAAACTGGGAAACTAAGATTGAGCGTGCTCCGACACGCTTTTGGTCAGTCTTCTTAAATAATCTAACTTACAAAAACCAAGCTCGTGATCTTAAAAATGATAGTTTGAAATTGTGCTGTTTCAGTGATGGACAGTTTGCCCACCCTACTTTTGGTTTTACTGTAAATAGATATACGGGGTGTCAAACCGCGAAACGTGGGCTATATTTATTACAGGCAACCCCGCGACACGTATTGCCCTCGCGACTGCATTCCGCTGCATAATACATTCGCGTTGACACTTCTTTTAGGAGCTCACTGTATGCTTACGCTCACTTTATTATGTTGAGAGGAGTTAAAAGTTCTCTATAACTATTTTCCGTGCCTTACTACAAGCGTCGTCGTTAAGATTTCCAGTAACATCTTGTGCACAAAATCAGGCACTTAGGCATAAGGTCTACCAATGAATAGCTAACATTATGAGAGGTGGCACTATGACTGCTACAGTAACCTAAGTATTGAAATTACTTAAATATGCTTACAGTCTTCTACTTTCGAATTAGTAAATTCGAAATGTGGAAATTGGCAACTTCAACGTCGCCACTGTACAGTCAAGGGCAAAAATATGTATACACTTTTGCACCTTATTTTTACGGCATAAGATGAAAAAGTGTATACATATTTATACCCTTGACTGTACGTAACTGAGGATGCGTTTCCACCAGAGATGTACGAGGATGTGTTTCCATACAAATGATACATATTAATGACTCAAGCGAGGTGTCATTTGTGTGGAAAGTGTGGAAGCATATTCTCGCACATCTCTGGTGGAAACGCAGCCTTATCGCGACCGGTTGCTAAGAAGTCTAACTACTACTATTTAAACACACGGCATGTATGATTAAATTTATAGAGTTTATTACTGTTTTATTAAGCTTTTTTGCGTTGCGAATGAACAGCGCGAAAGCCTTAATTAGTTGCGACCGCAGCGCCGCCCGCGGCCGCAACACAACATATCAATTTAGCAACTATTACGGATTTAAAATGCGTGCCGTTAGGCTGTTCGTACAGTGCGCGTACGGAACAGGCCTTTTTTTATTCGTCTACACAACATTTTCTTACATTTGGATGTCTAAATGTTATTTCTACTTAGTCACGAGCTTTTTTAATCATTATCCTGATCGATGCAAAAAGGTATTATAACTAGTCCGTTTGAACAAAGAAAACCCTTCGGAACACACGAAGGTAATACTGGACCTGCTTTATTGTATGTCGAAATTATACCCCGAGCCTTCCGTCTCTTTCTTGGATCCAAAGGGTTTTCTAAGTTAAAAACGGAGTGTAATATTCCATTCTTTCCATTGAAATACAGTCGCACCAAGTGTAAAAATATGTAGCTCAATGTATTGTAATAAATGATACCAGTGCAGTACCTTACATTATTTTCCAGAAATGTGGATTGAAAGAGCATGATATGAGTAATACGAGTATAATATAAAATTATCTAAATTAAAAGTTGTAGGACAAAAATAAAACACCCATAACCTCAGCTATAGAAGGTACCGTCATAAGTTGCTAAGTCTTGCTAAGATTAAAGACTAAAGAGCAATAAACAAGCTTTTTTTTTATTTTTTTTTTTGTCGATGCTTGAGCCAATACCTTAATTGCCTTCAAAAGTAACCATGACAGCGCCATCCCATGGTCAAATGAGAACTACAACAACATATAGTCTCAAATGCAAAATCAAATTACGAAGAAGAAACTAAGTATACATTTTACATAAAACCGATCGCCGTTCAGGAGCAAAGGTTTCTAACCGCCGTACCGGAAGACACAGCGTGGGTAGGCTCAAAGTGGATTGATAACCTGGTGAAGATCGCAGAAATTCGTTAGACGCGGGTAGCGCTGGCAGACCGATCATTGTGGCAATCATTGGGAGAGGCCTACTTAAATATGTCCAGTAGTTTCGTCTTTCGGCTATGATGATGATACTAAATAGATGAGTGTAGCCCGTTATAGTCGAGGCATAGGTATAAGGTAGCCATGCGAGCAAATCTTAAAAAATAGCTGTCAGTAAAAACCTGAAATCGAATCCACATATGCTATAAGTTAGATTACGTGCAACCTCGGTCGACGTTCCTGTGAAATTAACTCCGAGCTAGACAGATGGCACCTGCAATATCTGGGAAATTCATTTCCACAAGTTACGAGGTCTCCTGCGGCTATCGCGTGAATAAAATATGATTTTAGATTATATTCTTCAACAAAATGTTGAAAATTTCATCACTACACATGTTTTCTCGCTGGGTGGTGAAGACAGTAAGAATGTATTTGTCACCACCCCAAATCTTCTTGGGTGCCGTTAGAGTCGAATAAGGGATTGAAGTGTCAATAATGGTGATGATAACTTTTTAAGATTTTTTCTTTTTCGTAAAATAATCGTGATTTAACTAATATTCAAAACCCCTTTGATTTTACGACATACCAAGTCTCCAAATATTTATTTATTGTGTATTTTTATATAATACAACTTTATTTTTGATTTGCAAACAAGTGTGATTTTAATGGACTAAGATCAATCAATCTCATACATTAATAATTTCTGTTCTTTACAGGCATATAATTATGTGTCATTTTAAAAGTGCAATTTGAAATAACTAATGTAATTTGTTTGACATGTTGTGTGATAGCAGTGTGAAGGTAATTTATTATTATTATTTATTTATTTCTTTGATGCCCTGTGCATCGCAGCTTTACGGTGACACAGAACGGCTCATTTGGCTTGCATTCAAGTTTGGTAAACATGTAAACTTTGCGAAATCTCTTTTAGCTTTATTTTACTGTATTTTGACTGCAGGAGGAAGAAGCAACATTTTTCACTCGTTTGATTTATGTTTCCACCATTAGCGGTTCCTTTTAAAAGGATGAGAATCGGTGTCAAACTGGACCGCACTGGGTCAGTAGTTTTACTGGTTGACGTTTAAAAGTTTTATTTCTTTTCCGTTCGCAACTTACTCTTAGCTATTCGAGTTGAAGTTAAAAGGTTCGATAGAGCATCGTTGTAAGAAAAAGGTAGTGTAGTGCCTTGATAATTATAGAACGATCTAACAACGAATAAAACAGGCCGCCACAGACACGTAGTATTTGAGTAAAATGGAAGATATAAAGACTGTACACGACAAAATTTGGCCATGTTTTACTTGGATTATCTTTTTACGTACCTATTTGCTATCTTCAATGAGTTATTTATTTTGAATAATCTTTTGGTATTATAGTATATAATAAAATTAAAAAATTTGGGCGTATACGAGTAATCACGAAATATATTTTAAGCTACCTAATATTTTTTGAAGGAAGGTGATCAAAATGCTATCATTTTGATCACCTTCCTTCACCTCTTACCACGGCGCACAATGTATTTATATTTGCACAAGGCCTTTTAAAAGTCTTTGGCTCTTCAGCTTATTATAACAATCTACAATGTGCCTATTTTGAACTAAAGTTAGTCAGGAAAGCTTTGTGCTCCGAGCACTAAATGGAGTTTTTATATGGGATGCGATTTTTTGTCAAAAAGTAAAAACACCAAAATTTCAATACCTCATAATCAGTTAAAATTTCAAAACAATACTAAAATAATTGGCGGTTGCAAAAACATGATATAATAAGGTATAAAATATTTTTCTTAAAAAAATAGATCATTTTTGGAAGAAAAAACCGGTAATTTGTGTCAGAAGGACGTGGACAAAAAAGTGTATGAGCAGTGCACGTGTGAAGGTAAAACTCGACGACGGCGTATTATTTTATTATGGTCGTATTATATTATATACTTTGATATCCACTGATTATTAAAACTTAAACGTTGCTTAAAATATAAGCATTTGTTTGGCAGGTGCACCGTGCACCGGATTATCCTTGGCCAGATTTTATCATAATTATACATACAGTCTTTAGAACGTATTGTGAACCGACCGAGTGGCCGAGGGGTGCAGGCATCGACCACGAAAGCTGAGAACGTGGGTTCGATCCCCACCTCGGACATTGGTAATCTTGGTCGTTGTTTCTTTGGTATATGACATCCAATATTTATAATGGAAGATAATACCTATATAATTATGTAATCTTACAGAGTAGCTTATTTTTACACGACTGCCAAAAGGAGAGTATATGTGTTCAGCCCCTATGTATGTTTCATATTTTCTTTAAACGCGCAGATCTTCGTGACCACTTAAGCGTTTTTAATAGTGTAAGGTGTCATTAGAATCCTCGTGACGTCGCGGGTAACATAGGATATGTGACGTCACGTTAAAGTCAATATGGCGGCCTAAAAATTCAATATTATCTAACCAAAAAAAATGAAAATGAAAGAAATCTATCGAGTTTGGTATCAAAATGAAGAGCTTCAAACCACGATTATGAACATGTATATAACTTATATGTTTATTACTTATTCTATAAAAGCCAGATTCATTAAAATACAATTAAAGCGCAAAGAATAATATGTCATCTAAATGCTATGATTTGGGTATCAAATTAAAGCATTTTGTATGCAGATTGTAAATATATAATATATACAAGTTTTATGTTTAAGTATATGTTTGAAGAGAAAACTCGAAATGTTCTACATCGCACTATTGAAGTTTTTCTTCAATGTCTAAGCCATCGTGACAGGACTGTCACCTTTGACACATCTTCTCGAACGCTAAGTGTGTATGAAACAGAATACATTGTATGTACGCGCTTGTGGTCAAGGGGTAAAACGCACGGCTGCTACGCAGCGGTCGTGGGTTCAATCCCCGGCTCGTAACCGATGAGTTTTTTAAATAAAACTTATATACGATATCGTTTGATATACAGTACCGTTCAAAAGTTTAAGTTCACTCCATGATTTCGATACAAAATAGACTTTCGGGCGATATTTTTTTTTCAGTGTTGATAATAATAATAATAAATATTCTTTATTGCACACCTCGAACAAACAAAAACCAAAACAAAGGTGACATAGAACTAGACAGAGGTTAAACAAAAGGCGGTCTTATCGCTAACAAGCGATCTCTTCCAGACAACCTTTAGGTAGCGGAGATATGAATTAAATATTAGTCAAAAAGGAGGTGCAAAACTAATTACGAAACTAATAGAAAAAACAAAAAAGTTGATATTAATTTCCCATAGAATCTGAACAATTTTATACATTGGATCCGATAATAGTTCATAGGCAAGTGCAGTTTGTCATATTACGTTTGATGATGACATGACTACCAAAAGCTGCCACAGCTGCCTCAGTTGTCCCAACCGTTCGAAAGTAACGGTTATAAGAAAGTAGATTCGAAAGTAATTAATAAGAAATAGCTCAATAATCAGTCATAATTTTATTAGTTGGAAACAATTTGTCGACTTAAATGCTAGAAAAATGATAGCTCAAACAGTCAATTTCGTATCAAAATCGTGGTGTGAAGTAACATTTTGTCCAGTACTGCACACAAAGTGCTTTACGGTGAAGGAAAACACAGTGAGGGAACTTGCATACATCTGCGAGCATGTATGAGAAGTTTCTAACAAGTATTGGGCCAGCGTTGCGGAGAATGACCAGAATACAATATCAAAAAGTAACGTACGAAATGATTCTCAGATCAGAGGAATGTCCGTAAAATACAATCACAATAGTAATGTAGTAGTGGTCAAACAAAATTGCTATACGTGTTGTAACAAGCGAATAAAATTTAAAATTTGAAATATCTTAACATTAAATGTCTCGTATCGTGTACGAGACATTTAATGTGGGCCAGTTTTTGTCATCCAAAATATGAGCCTACAGTTTTTTTTGTTAAGTTTCAAATTAGTAATTACGAGTATGCACATGATAAGATTGACAGGTACAACAACGTCACTAGAAAACGAGCTTAGTCAGGCATATGGTGCTGGAGAGGAACACTAAACGGGGGGGCAAGGTTTTGACTGTACTGCCGTTGGCTTTTGGTGAGATCAGGGTTGGACGGGCTTGGCCTTAACATTTGCGCAGGGAAGTTGGCATTTTCTCGGAATGATTTTTCGGGCCTGCAGCCCTGAGATTCGTTTGAATGCTACACTTTTCAATTGTATACCGAAGGAGCGCTGGGATCTGGTAGCTTAGCCTTCGGCCTTGCAAGCCGGCGCCCCTTTAGGTGACAGTACGGCCCTTCGGCCCTACGCGGAGCTCGGTTTACAGCCGTCGCAGGTTGTGGAAACGATCGTCGGGTCTACGGATCTCAGATTTGTTTTCATGTTACACTATTCCATCACGTAGTGTGGTAGCGCTGGGCTCTGGTTTCGATTGTTAATGCAGTTAAGTAGGACGTTTGTACCGCTTAGGCTCGCTTGTCGGGCCTCCGATCATCGGGCTCGCGCTTGAAGCACCCCGATAGTTACGCTCCAGGCCTTCGGCCCTTCTTCGGCCTTGCTTTAAATATCTTCCCAGTGACACTTGGGCCCTCTAAGTAAAAGTCTGTGCCTCTGGCTCCGGTGGTCCGGGCCGGAAGCTCGGCTTTTGGCCTCGCAAACCAGCGCCTCTCTGAAGAAAGATTCGGGCCTTCGGCCCTACGCGGAGTACGTCCTACGGCCTTTGCAGGTTGTCGAAAGGATCGTCGGATCCATTTAACGTTACACTATTCCATCGGCTGACGTGGTAGTGCTGGGCTTTGGCGGCTCGGGCTTCAGCCTTGCGAACTGGCGCGCCTCTGAGTGCCGCTTTTGGCCGTACGCGTTGGCCGTGTCTCTACGCGGAGCTCGGCTTTAAGTCTCCGTTGGAGTTCGAAGCGAATCGTTGCACTTTGGCCGCGCTTTAAATTTGCAAGCGACATGCTTGGGCCCTCGAAGTGAAGGTCCGGGCCTCCGCGAGCTCAGTTTTCGGCCTCCCACCCTGATGCTCGCTCTTTGGACTCGCTCAACATAGATTTACACTGATTCCTGTAATGTTCCAGCCCTCACGTGGCGTGCCCTTCGGCTTCCCCCAAAATTAGCGGGATGGGAACTCCTCGGGCCCGGAGCGAAGCTTCAGCAGTCTGTGAAATCAGTTTTTGAAATTTTATCCAACTTTAAGGATTCTCCAGATTCACTAAAAGGTTTCAAATAAATAAAATAATTAAAAAATTAAAAAACACGACTGCCGTTTTAAGCGAACTGAAAAGTAACAAATAATTCAGGTTAATTCTTGTCAGCGTATCTACATAATTATAGGTGCTTGTCTTATTACTTACTATGTTTTGTTTTGATTGCAGTCGGGGAACCTTTCATTACGGAAAATATTAATATATGGAGGTTCCCCGACTGCAATTGAAACAAAACATAGTAAGTAATAAGACAAGCACCTATAATTATGTAGATACGCTGACAAGAATTAACCTAAATTATTTGTTACTTTTCAGTTCGCTTAAAACGGCAGTCGTGTTTTTTAATTTTTTAATTATTTTATTTATTATTCGGTGTGACTGACACAACATATGCTGAGTCCGCTCCTTTTGTCACACACAATGTATAAAGTAGGTATAAACTATATTTTTCTCACACTTGTCCATAAATTCCTTAGTTTTCTATACTATCTTCTGCAACGGGTGTGATTAAAGGCACTGTCGTATTATTCTGTAAATTTTACTTTGTGCCAATAAATATTTTCTTATTCTTCTTAATTTATTATTCATTCTTATTTGAAAGATGTTCAATAAAGTGAATAAAAATCCGGTAAAAAGTACGTCATCCACTATTAAATGAATGCGCTCGTAAAGCTGCCCTGAAGGAGGAATGGGGGCGTGTTGTGAAGCAGGCCACTCAAAAATCTGTATAATTGGCCCTGACCACTCTGAGAAGTGGCCGGTTTGACGGTAGTAAGAATACATTTGTCACCACCCTAACTCTTCCCGCAAGCGTCGTAAAAGTTGACTTAGGGATTGGAGTGTTTCTGACCATTCATTGATAGGAGATTGATGATGGGCAGAGCAGCGTCATCATAGTGGACACATTTACTGCGATCGCCAAACCGCTTGACCAGCGTGGCGATTAGGTATGTGCATTTACCTCCTAATGAGTCTATAGTTAATAGGAGTGCATAGTCAATAGGACAGGCCTACATCCAGCAGTGAACTGAGATAAGCTGTTAACCAATATCATCTCTGAGAAGAGTGTGCCGGTGAAGAAGTGGAAGCTTATTTAGTAATTAAAAAACATCCAAATCAAAATATATGATAACATCTGCTCATTAATAATGCTCGAACAGATTATCTACATTTTTGATTCATAAGATAGATCCTTAAGTCCTAGTTTTGAGAAAATATGCTTTAGTAGAAGCAGTAAAATTTTGCAAAGACTGGAATGCCGCAAAATAACGCCTGATCAATTGATAAAATATAAACCCACATAGTAACACCTCTTTCAATTAATTACTTAAGTTAATTAATTGCGATAAGCTACCCGACGCTTCGGCGTTAATCCTTTGAATTATGGGAAATTTAATTTTGATTTGACTTCAACCAATATGATGTAGATTGGAGATTATATGTACAATATTTATATAGAAATTACATGAATTGAAACTGCCGCGTGGTGAAGGCAGTAAGAACACTTATAATCACAAAAGATTGAAGTGTCACTGACCTTAGCCTCTCAACACCGCCCCCAAATGACGGTGCAACGACCGTCCCACCCTTGTGGGATGCGACACGGCCACAGCTGCAGTAGCGGAAACGCGGGAGCAGCCACACATACTCCAGGAGGAGTATCGTTTGTATATTCAGTTCAGTGTCACTGACCATTCATTTATTGAAATGATGGGCAGCAGCGTCATCATAATGTACACATTACCTACTTACTGCGATTGGCAACCTGATTGCCCAGCGTGGTGATTATGTGCATTACCTCCTAATGCATCCAAAAGTAATAGGAGAGGCACAGGCAGTACTTTTACGGACATATGTCTGGCACTGGACTGGCTTATGATGGTCCAGTGTTTAATCATTTGTCGTAGTTGCCGTCACGTTCTAACATGTATGCGAGTGCGAAGTGACGAGTAGCACGATAAATAGACAAAACGGGACCGTCATAAGCCACCTGAAATAGGATGATGATTTTGACGTTTACGCAACAAACGCCCATTAAAAATATCTTAGTTTAACATTATTTTGATTAGCAGTAGCAGAACCATGTTGGCAAAAGTTGTTTTTACTCGATACGCACAGCAGCCTATCCCGTTTGTGCACTGATTTGTTGCAGCCAGCCTGATGGACAACTTTACGTAGGTATAGAGTAAACAATGACCTAAAACGTTACTTACCAATTTGTGGTAAGAACACAGATCTGGCGTAGAACTCGGCAGGTTGCCGAGGAACCCCCGAAACACGACGTTGGTAACTGAAGCCTAAAGTTTGACTTCATCCAATAGGTATGATGTAGATTAGGTATAGATACAGCGCGAGTTAGTAACTGAGGCCTAAAGAGCTGAATCCACATTCACACGTCAAAGCGTGCTTGCTTTACCTAACCATCGTGGAAAACGTTTGTTAGAACGTATTTGAAGAATGCTGCGCTGTTAAACCGATAGTGCCATGAGTTAGCGTCGTGAGTTAATTATATCAGAGCCATTTTATATGCGATTTCTACACAAAGTAATTTAACTATAACGAACGACAATTTGTGGAATTTATGCCGTCAGACTTCAATAGCCCAAGAAGTAGCGCAGCGGAAGTGGAGATTTATCGGGCATACCCTTCGAAGAGGAGAAACGAACAACGCCAGTATCACCTTTGAGTGGAGGCCTTAAGGAGGAAAGCGACCTCGTGATCGTTCTGTCCACACGTGGATTAGAAGCGTGGAGAGCGAATTGCGAGCCGTAGGTCTGACCTGGAGCAAAGCCATTTGCTCAAGATAGAAAGACGTGGAAGGATCTTGTGGAGTCTCTATGTACCTTCGGGGTGCAGCAGGAACTATAATAACAACACGGAATAAAAAATATTGTCTCAAGGTATTCTACATCGCGATAACGTAAATAAAATGTATAGGAATTTTTGGACACTTCTCCCATTACGATCGAATGAACTCGTCAATCTAAACAGAAATCAGGTGAAAAAAATATGTATGTACATTAAAAGTGGGTGGACACTTGGCCAGAGGTAACAAATGGCCCATCGCTGCCAACTCGCTTGCATCGGTAGATATTATAATACGCGAGTACAAGCAGGACAAATAGAAATTACAGAAACGTCAACACGTTAACACGTTTTCACAAGGCCAATTCATGGTAGACGTGAAACAAAAATGTACAGAGCTTAATGCAAAAGTATGAAAACTCTAAATTTATACATACACGGCGACTTAGTAAAAATACGGCATAATACGGTTTCACAAATTAATCTCGCAGTAAAAAGCGTCATCTGCAAATTATTTATGAATGATATATTTTTCGCTAGAATATTTTTCATTTACCGTAAAGCCGGGTTACTTTGGCCCTAGGGGGTAACTTTGGCTCAAAATTAAATTTATCATAAAACCAAAGCATCGCATAAATTAGATGATTTATTGTTATTGCGCGTTTGAGGTATAAATTTTGCATCCCGACACATACTAAAACTGTTAATTTTAAATAAGTCTGCCCGTCTGTCGAACTTTTTGTCTATCACATTTTTACACGAAAACTGCTTAACCGAACAACGCGAGAGCGGCTATGAATATACATTAAGAAATTAGGAACATCATGAAGTAAATAACTAAATAGGTTTTAATACAAAAAAAATCTTTAATGGAAGTTAGGTATCTAAAAGTTGCAAAAAGCACAGCATAAAAATGTTATATGCCTATGAATTTCAGGACGAACGTTAGAATTAATCGAAATAAGAAGTATATGAAAAGACTTTTATGATGGAGTTGTAAATTTATATCATAATAAATAATTTAGTTTGCATTTGTCATTATGATGAAATCTTAATTTTACTGCAATAAAACAAACAATGTATAAGAGGAAGTGGTGCTATTTTATACGTACATAATTTGCCTAAACATGTTACTTATTTTTAACCGACTTCAAAAAAAGGAGGAGGTTCTCAATTCGACTATTTTTTTTTTTGTTGTATGTATGTTACCTGATATCTCCGAGAATAGTGAACCGATTCTAAAATTTCTTTTTGTGATCGAACGTGTATTACACCGAGATGGTCCCATGGCCAAGTTGGGGTCTGATGATGGGATCCTGGAGAAATCGAGGGATCTCTTCAAATGTTATAGGTACATGTATGGCGCTTTTGGTAATTACACGACTGCCAAAAGGAGAGTATATGTGTTCAGCCCCTATGTATGTTTCATATTTTCTTTAAACGCGCAGATCTTCGTGACCACTTAAGCGTTTTTAATAGTGTAAGGTGTCATTAGAATCCTCGTGACGTCGCGGGTAACATAGGATATGTGACGTCACGTTAAAGTCAATATGGCGGCCTAAAAATTCAATATTATCTAACCAAAAAAAATGAAAATGAAAGAAATCTATCGAGTTTGGTATCAAAATGAAGAGCTTCAAACCACGATTATGAACATGTATATAACTTATATGTTTATTACTTATTCTATAAAAGCCAGATTCATTAAAATACAATTAAAGCGCAAAGAATAATATGTCATCTAAATGCTATGATTTGGGTATCAAATTAAAGCATTTTGTATGCAGATTGTAAATATATAATATATACAAGTTTTATGTTTAAGTATATGTTTGAAGAGAAAACTCGAAATGTTCTACATCGCACTATTGAAGTTTTTCTTCAATGTCTAAGCCATCGTGACAGGACTGTCACCTTTGACACATCTTCTCGAACGCTAAGTGTGTATGAAACAGAATACATTGTATGTACGCGCTTGTGGTCAAGGGGTAAAACGCACGGCTGCTACGCAGCGGTCGTGGGTTCAATCCCCGGCTCGTAACCGATGAGTTTTTTAAATAAAACTTATATACGATATCGTTTGATATACAGTACCGTTCAAAAGTTTAAGTTCACTCCATGATTTCGATACAAAATAGACTTTCGGGCGATATTTTTTTTTCAGTGTTGATAATAATAATAATAAATATTCTTTATTGCACACCTCGAACAAACAAAAACCAAAACAAAGGTGACATAGAACTAGACAGAGGTTAAACAAAAGGCGGTCTTATCGCTAACAAGCGATCTCTTCCAGACAACCTTTAGGTAGCGGAGATATGAATTAAATATTAGTCAAAAAGGAGGTGCAAAACTAATTACGAAACTAATAGAAAAAACAAAAAAGTTGATATTAATTTCCCATAGAATCTGAACAATTTTATACATTGGATCCGATAATAGTTCATAGGCAAGTGCAGTTTGTCATATTACGTTTGATGATGACATGACTACCAAAAGCTGCCACAGCTGCCTCAGTTGTCCCAACCGTTCGAAAGTAACGGTTATAAGAAAGTAGATTCGAAAGTAATTAATAAGAAATAGCTCAATAATCAGTCATAATTTTATTAGTTGGAAACAATTTGTCGACTTAAATGCTAGAAAAATGATAGCTCAAACAGTCAATTTCGTATCAAAATCGTGGTGTGAAGTAACATTTTGTCCAGTACTGCACACAAAGTGCTTTACGGTGAAGGAAAACACAGTGAGGGAACTTGCATACATCTGCGAGCATGTATGAGAAGTTTCTAACAAGTATTGGGCCAGCGTTGCGGAGAATGACCAGAATACAATATCAAAAAGTAACGTACGAAATGATTCTCAGATCAGAGGAATGTCCGTAAAATACAATCACAATAGTAATGTAGTAGTGGTCAAACAAAATTGCTATACGTGTTGTAACAAGCGAATAAAATTTAAAATTTGAAATATCTTAACATTAAATGTCTCGTATCGTGTACGAGACATTTAATGTGGGCCAGTTTTTGTCATCCAAAATATGAGCCTACAGTTTTTTTTGTTAAGTTTCAAATTAGTAATTACGAGTATGCACATGATAAGATTGACAGGTACAACAACGTCACTAGAAAACGAGCTTAGTCAGGCATATGGTGCTGGAGAGGAACACTAAACGGGGGGGCAAGGTTTTGACTGTACTGCCGTTGGCTTTTGGTGAGATCAGGGTTGGACGGGCTTGGCCTTAACATTTGCGCAGGGAAGTTGGCATTTTCTCGGAATGATTTTTCGGGCCTGCAGCCCTGAGATTCGTTTGAATGCTACACTTTTCAATTGTATACCGAAGGAGCGCTGGGATCTGGTAGCTTAGCCTTCGGCCTTGCAAGCCGGCGCCCCTTTAGGTGACAGTACGGCCCTTCGGCCCTACGCGGAGCTCGGTTTACAGCCGTCGCAGGTTGTGGAAACGATCGTCGGGTCTACGGATCTCAGATTTGTTTTCATGTTACACTATTCCATCACGTAGTGTGGTAGCGCTGGGCTCTGGTTTCGATTGTTAATGCAGTTAAGTAGGACGTTTGTACCGCTTAGGCTCGCTTGTCGGGCCTCCGATCATCGGGCTCGCGCTTGAAGCACCCCGATAGTTACGCTCCAGGCCTTCGGCCCTTCTTCGGCCTTGCTTTAAATATCTTCCCAGTGACACTTGGGCCCTCTAAGTAAAAGTCTGTGCCTCTGGCTCCGGTGGTCCGGGCCGGAAGCTCGGCTTTTGGCCTCGCAAACCAGCGCCTCTCTGAAGAAAGATTCGGGCCTTCGGCCCTACGCGGAGTACGTCCTACGGCCTTTGCAGGTTGTCGAAAGGATCGTCGGATCCATTTAACGTTACACTATTCCATCGGCTGACGTGGTAGTGCTGGGCTTTGGCGGCTCGGGCTTCAGCCTTGCGAACTGGCGCGCCTCTGAGTGCCGCTTTTGGCCGTACGCGTTGGCCGTGTCTCTACGCGGAGCTCGGCTTTAAGTCTCCGTTGGAGTTCGAAGCGAATCGTTGCACTTTGGCCGCGCTTTAAATTTGCAAGCGACATGCTTGGGCCCTCGAAGTGAAGGTCCGGGCCTCCGCGAGCTCAGTTTTCGGCCTCCCACCCTGATGCTCGCTCTTTGGACTCGCTCAACATAGATTTACACTGATTCCTGTAATGTTCCAGCCCTCACGTGGCGTGCCCTTCGGCTTCCCCCAAAATTAGCGGGATGGGAACTCCTCGGGCCCGGAGCGAAGCTTCAGCAGTCTGTGAAATCAGTTTTTGAAATTTTATCCAACTTTAAGGATTCTCCAGATTCACTAAAAGGTTTCAAATAAATAAAATAATTAAAAAATTAAAAAACACGACTGCCGTTTTAAGCGAACTGAAAAGTAACAAATAATTCAGGTTAATTCTTGTCAGCGTATCTACATAATTATAGGTGCTTGTCTTATTACTTACTATGTTTTGTTTTGATTGCAGTCGGGGAACCTTTCATTACGGAAAATATTAATATATGGAGGTTCCCCGACTGCAATTGAAACAAAACATAGTAAGTAATAAGACAAGCACCTATAATTATGTAGATACGCTGACAAGAATTAACCTGAATTATTTGTTACTTTTCAGTTCGCTTAAAACGGCAGTCGTGTTTTTTAATTTTTTAATTATTTTATTTTTTTCATTCATTTACAAGAATTTGCATTCAGAAAGTAGGATTTTAGGAAACCAATGATGGAAACAAATCGGGGATCTTTGAGAAATCGGTTGAATACGGTTTTTTAAATTTTTAATTTGGTGATTCCACGCCCTGAGTTGTCGTCGGTGCGCAGGCAGGTTCCCACGGCACCATTCATTAAATGATTTAGTTCGGAGAGCATTGGTTTCGGCCAATGTCCCTTGTGTCCTAGAGCCGCCCGGTCTTAGCCGGTCGGACGGCAAGCGGCCGGACGGTTTGACGCTGGTGCCGTGGGAGAAAGGAAAGTGCCTTTTATGGGATGCCACTTGTGTGAGCACTTTTGCGGCCTCTCACCTCGGGCGCACGATGCGTGTGGCGGGTGCTGCAGCCGAACAAGCGGCAATGCTGAAGAGGGATAAGTATTCGGGCTTGACTGGTTATTTGTTTGTCCCTCTGGCAGTCGAAACTGCGGGCTGTTGGTGCGCGGAAGCCAAAACTTTCTTTGGGGAGTTGGGGCGTCGTCTCCGAGAACGAGGCCATGATCCCCGCTCCGGATCATTCCTGGTGCAGAGGCTTGCTATTGCAGTGCAGCGCGGAAATGCCGCTAGTTTGTTAGGCACCTTTGCACCGGGAATGTTACGGGGTGGGTTATTTGATTGATTGATGCTTAAATTCGTTTAGCTTTAATGTTTTTTAGTTAAGTTTAGATTAGTATTATATTATTTTGTGATGTTGTTTATTATTTGTATCTTTTGTGTTTTATGTGTATATCCTGTGTTTTATGATTCAATAAATTAGTTGGGTTTTGTCCCTATTGTTTATCCTAATGATTTTCGTGTCTAATGTATATGTATCGAATAATTATTGTGCATAATGGTGATGTTCCTACTATTTAATGTACTAAAAGCGACCTTTAACTAAATTTGGTGATTATCATAATTAATAAGCGTTACGCTACAACACGAAAAAAAGTCATGGGCCATAGTAACCCTCCCGAATATATTACTTTAGCCCAAACTTTACGAATCAGAAAAAAACTCTTGGGTATTATTTTATTAAAAAGAAAGTGTGTAAATTACTTGATTACACTCTTAACTTTACTTCTGATTTATCAATTGAAACATAAATGTGTTGTACTTCAATTAAATCGAATGAGAATTAAGACACATCATTTTTTTGGGACAAAGTAACCCGGCTTTACGGTATTTCGCTTTTTTCCGGACCATAAATACTGTACTCCTTTTGGCAGTCGTGTAAAAATGAGAACATGAAACTAAACATTAATTAGTAACGCGTTGAAAAATCAACTACAAAATAACGGCTTTAATTTGCATCTGTCCTTTTTCTTCCTCTTATTTTACTCCTATTATACTTCATCGAATAACACGAACCGGTCTGTTAAGTCGACCCTAAAACTTCCAATGGCCAGCGAAATTCATCCCATGGGATCCCCAAATTCAGTTCAGACAGCCGAAGAATATGCGCTAGTCACCGAAAAGCATAAAAAAGTATTAAAAAAATTAGACGTCCCTGAGGCACTTTTACGTCCGTCATTTCTTATTTTACTTCCATTTAGGGAGCTCTATTCGTTTCAAATGAACTCGACTAAAGTTTATACAGCTGTCTCGTTCTTTTTAATTCCTTTTGGGGCGCATTCAGAATGCAGTCTATTTTTGTCGCTTAAAACGCTCTTTATAAAGTAGCCAAGGCCCGCGTAAGGTTGGGTGCATGACTATGCATTTATTCGCATTAAAGCATTAATTAAATGCAATGCAAGTAAGCATGACTGCAAAGATTTCGAAGAGCTGGCGAGTTCCTCGCACAATGATTCCGCATTTTGATACAGCGACCAAATGCCGCCAGTATTCTCCGTATAAAGCTAGAAAGGCCTGACTTAGACTTAAGGTAGGTCATTAGATTTTTGTACCAACTATTTGAGAAAAACTCTTTTATTTAGGAACGCAGCCTAGCCTAGCTAACAAAAATATTGGCGATTCGTTTAACAAACTCTTTTACTCTATCCTGAAAGAAGATACCTGCTGAATACGATCTTAAAGGATGAAACTACAATTTTTGTCAAAATATCGCATCAATTTTAATTCATAAAACTTTCAGAGAATGTAAAGTTTTCTCTTTCCAATTGGTCAACGAATCCATTCTAACAACTCGTATCAATCAATCTCGTTCACAGATGTGTTCGCAGTCCTATCGATCTCAGTCGAATTTTATATTCAATATACCAAACGTGTCAAAAACTTTGGAATGTCGCTACCATGCGTGCTTGAAAATAATTCCATGTGTGCCAAAACATGGTTATAGTATAGGCAAGAACTTCATACCTACCTACTATATCAAAGACGTAGGTGCCTACAAACTTATTCGTACTTTCTTATTTTTTAAGGTTTCTGATTGCATATAATTTATATCTGTGGGTATGGTATTATCAAACCGGAATCAATAAGAATAGGTACTGTTGACACAACAAATGACACTACATTTACCAAGAAAAGAGTTGTTGAAAGATGTAGTGAATGATCAATTATTCTATTATCTGTAAGTCTCTGCACTTAAACAATGAATATATGAATATAACTATGAATAATATCCTAGATTGACTAATACACTGTTGTGTCAACAGTACTTTCGAATCCCATTCTAATCGCGGTTTGATAATAAAGTAACGATGGACATGGTCAAAAAAAATCCGTGTTATTTTGATTTTACTTATGTAGAGTTGTAATCATTGTAGGTATAATATTAACCTTTATCTTAGAGGTGTACCTAATAATACACATATGAAGGTCCACGGAAGAAACATTCAATTCAGATTACAGAAGGAAAAACCACCTTACTTTTTAACAGAATAATTTGTCCTGATTTTTTTAAGCACTGTACATGCTTTTTCGATGGGCCCTTTATATTTTGTCTCCGTTTTTGTATTTTTTACTATATGCAGCGGCGAGAAGGCTCGAACATAATATATTCGAGCCTTCGTATTACGATTTTAATCATATTTCAATAATTAATTATTAGAATAACCGTATAGTTTGAGGAACAGCACCACTTTCATTTCAAGTAAATCTGTAAAACCGAGTTGGAAATTTTGTACCTAATATTTCAATGCCTTTATTCCAATAATAATTCTACCTACACCACTAGTATATTACTAAATTCAGAATTCTGCTACCTATTATGGGAAATACAGGAAATCTATCGTAACTGCGACACGGTAATCCCGTAAACATGTTTATATTGATCGTGTGGTCTGTGTGCACTAGCCCCTAAGCCACAGTCCGTATGCTTTTAACTGATTGCCGGCCGATAGCTTAGCGACCGCATTCACCTCGTTCTGGAACATTCTAGAGCGTTCTAGAGAGTTCGAGACTGTCACCGAAAGTCTCGTATTTGGCCTTCGTAATGTATCGGTTTTGACTGCTAAGCAGGTAAACGTTATTTAGGAAATTCTAGTTTGTTGTTTAATGAAATTCTAGCAGATCGAAATATTGTATAAAATGCTAGCTCATCAAAACA
>JALPQI010013890.1:0-32968 GCA_025490895.1 Thaumatotibia leucotreta | reverse complement strand
TACTGTGGCCTTTAGCGAGCGGCGCCATCAAACATTAAAATATGCTTGCATCAAATTATCCTGTTATTTTTGTATCTTCTTGAGAATCTCGGGCTTAAAAACCCGGTTTTTTTGATAGGCTTGCGCGGGGATATAGATCCAACACGTAAAGGCCCTTTGGATAAATTTACTGTGTTGTACACCTGCTGCAACTCATTCACTGGCACATCAATACAAATCCGTAAACCGGTAGCAACAGGCGTATAGAGACTATTGAGAAGTACCGGAAAGCACTAACGGGCTATGGTGATGGAGGATGGATGGATCTGAGATGGAACTATATAAAAGAGGTCCGGACACCTGCCATAACAATGTTTTCCCTTTGCTATTGAGGAGGCCGACTAGATGGGCCCCCGTAAATGCCGTCACAAGAGACAGCCAGGGGTAACACCACTGTTGGCGGCTCAGGAGTGTAGAGAGGTGTACACCGCTTTCTGCGCAGTGGTTTGACAGCCGCTGTACCAACACGCGACTTACGCAAATATACACTTCCACCCCTGGAGCTATAGCCCTGACGACTCCTTTCCGGACGGCGAATTAAGGCAAGCCAGAGCTGAGAGTCCTACGGGTCCCTTTGGGGTTCCACTCCGGCCGACGAAGACACGCCGGAGGCGGGGACCCTGACCGACTGACTCTCGGGGGCACGGGCACTTGGGTCCGTGGGGTCGTTATACTCCCCAACAGCTCGCCACAAGCTGCCCGGCGGCCTATAGAAATTATGCTATTATTATTATGTAGCCTAAAAATAATAAGCATCTTACAAAATCTTATAATAAATAAATTCATCTCGGACACTCCGAAAACTCTCAAAGGCTTATCACGAAAGTGGTAGATTAATAAATATTATTTACTCGGCCGTGGCCAGCGTGGTATTCGGGGCACGTTTGTATATAATGAGTACCGGGAATGGTAGGTCACAGATGTGTCTAGACTAACATTTAGATGGACTGGGTAATGGCGCTAGCCATTTAAATCTATTAAGTAAATTAATCTCGGGCTAGTATGTAATATACATACATAGTAGGTTAAGTACTATGTATATTTGAATTATTGATCAATATATCGGCACTGTTGTAAATGAAGTAAAGGTGGATTTAGACCTAAACCGTTTGGTCTAAATCCACCTTAACTGACGCCCTGCGAGTTTTAGTTGTGGTCCTCCCACATACCTTTAAAAGCTTTTTTCCAAACAGTGATAAATGCGCCCGTCTCGTATTTAGGCAATGCGTCATGTAAAACTGAAAATGTTGCATGTTTGTAACAAACCGTAGGCCAATTTAATTTGCAAACAGATAATAAAACTAAAATTTTATTTCTAACGCATTCAGGCGAGCAACTTCAATAAAATTAAGTTGTTGTTACTCATTCCAACTCGACGTTCATAGACGTCTGCTTGCCGGAAAAAGCTAATTTAAACATTTCAGAGGGGCTACTATAATCTCTTAAATGCAATTCAGTTTAGGTTCGGCTTGTCAGTTTTTGACAGTTATTCTATGGAACTGACACATCGCGTTACAGTTTAGGTCCTAAACTGAATCGCATTAGTAGATCGTGGTAGGTAGTAGTTCTACCTAGTTAGGTCGCACAATGATCAGTAATGACCTACTTAATGACTAAAATATGAAAGATACGAACAATGAATTATTTACAAAGCGTTGAGTAATGAGTAATGAACACACACAAATGAATATAACAAGCAAATTTAAACCAAAATGCTGCTGATGAGCGTGAATGTGATATAACTTGTGACAATACATTATTATCAAACCAGATGGTGTATGAGATCATACGCTTATCCCAAATGGGAGGGACTACCTGCAAAGTTAAAACGCTCATTCATAAAGTCATATCTGACCCGTAAAGGGCGGTAATAAGCACAAATGAGGCCAATTTGTAGCGGTCACTATCGAGTAATAGGGGCGAATGAATGTTCGGAGCGCTTATCTGCCGATGTATTCCATTTGGTGGACGAGCACCGGCGAGGCCTGCAAGTATACTGAGTATATAGACAGTGAACGAGTATCTTTGTCTCACTAGTGTAGGCGTTGTCAGAGTGACAGAGACAGATGTTCGATATTACGATTTATCCTTTAGACCTTTCGCGGTAGGTAGAGTCTGACAGCCGTCTAGTACCTAGGTATAACACGATTTATAAAATTTGTAGCGGTGAATATCGAGTAATAAAAATAAGGATCGACCAAAATGACACCGAGAGAGATCAATCCTATCTCAAAATCAAACGATTATAATTAAATCTGCATTGCATTAAAACTATGGTATATGCTTAAATGTTTTATTGTGTTTTCATATCATTTAACCTGTTGAGCCCGTTTTGATGAAAATTATTAGGTATATTAGTTCATACAAGTTCATTAATAGTGGCTATAATGATTCCTTGAGGTAGGTTCTACACTCCATCTAAAAATTCAAATTCCAACAAATTTATCCAGTGTAGCGTCAAATAGACGTTTCCTTAATCCAAAGGTTTATTCTTATATGCTTTAGCTATTTTTTGATATCATAATTATATGAGCACACCTTTCAAAGTCAAAGTCAAATAATTCTTTATTCAAATTGGAATAGCAACAAACTCTTTTGAATCGTCTAGATATGAAAACTACTTCCGGTTCGAACCCTACACCGCTGACCCAAGAAGAACCGGTAAGAAACTTGGCGGGAATTATTTTTTCAAACAATGATGGTACATCTTACAACTAACATGCATTAAAAAAAAAACATAAAATTGATTTTAAACAAATTGAAATATAATAATAATAACAAGAGATGTAAAGTCTCTAAAAGTCACAACATTTACAAGTAATAATTTATAGAGAAGTAAGGTTTCTCTCCGAATAGGTATATAATAGTAACATTGTAATTATAATGCACGTTTGGAGATGTACAAGGTCTCCAAGCGTAAATTATCGTAATTGAATGTCATGACTTTAACAAACTAATAATTAAATCCTAAATTACTCCCACGGTGTTTTATCATTCATGTAGTCTTGTGTACTATAATAAGCTTTAGATGTAAGTTTACGCTTTACAAAATTCTTAAATTTGTTGACTGAAAATTCAGTAACATTTACTGGAAGTTTATTATAAAATCTTACACAATTACCCATGAATGATTTCCTAATTTTATGGAGCCGAGTGGCGGGTACTGCGAGCTTATGTTTGTTTCTAGTATTAATATTATGTATGTCACTATTTTTCCTAAAATTGATAATATTTTTATGTACATACATAATAATATTCTCATAGATGTATTGAGAATACAATGTCATTATATTAATAACCTTAAACTTATCTCTAAGTGAGTCTCTAGGGCTCATTTTATATATCGCTCGAATAGCCCTCTTCTGCAGAACAAAAATAGTGTTAGTCTCTGAATTGGCAGCACTGCCCCATAATAAAATGCCATACGACATAATGCTATGAAAATAACTAAAATATACTAACCGAGCTGTATCGACGTCAGTTAATTGACGGATCTTGCTCACTGCAAAAGCTGCAGAACTCAGTTTATTCGAGAGATTAGATATGTGAGGACCCCACTGAAGCTTAGAGTCTAGTGTTATACCAAGAAAGACTGTACTTTCAACTATTTCCAATTCCTCACCTTTCACAAATATACTAGCCTGTTGATGTTTTACGTTACTTGTAACAAATTTAATACACTTAGTTTTTTTTCAGCTCGCTTTGATAAAAATTGGAATCAAAAAAGTTTCTTCCTTAGGCCTGTAAGTTCTTACGTAAGTTTGTAGGAACGGAGTTATACTAAGGAATGAGATAGTGATATTCATCTATCGTTGCCTAATACATATAGCTCCGTCCCTACAACTTATTTATATAATAACTTACAAGGCTGGCCTTTATGCTTATGAGGTATAAGTACCAATTGTCAATGAGAATCTAAATAAATTAAATTACGCACTTTCAGAACACAATCTTTTATTACGAACTTAAATCTCTCGAAAAAACATCTCGTGAAAGACGTTCGCAGATATATTTTTAGACGTCAAATGCTATGAAACGTCAGCCATATTTGATTTTTTCGATTCTACTGACGATTGTTTTAGTTCATAATTATATAACAAATATAATATCAGTGTACGTTTGTCCGCAGAGTATATTAAAACCCAATGCGTACATAGTGACGCAAGGACCCACAGAAGACACGGTGCTGGACTTCTGGCGGATGATATGGCAGGAGCGGGCGGCTGCCATCGTCATGCTCACCAAGACTTTCGACTTCATCAAGGTAATGGCTTGGCCACGACATTGTATTGTATCAAGGAGTAGACGATCGCCCGATAACGACGAAGATGACGCATTATAGCCTGGCCACGACATTGGTCTAAGGCGACCGGCGCTTGGTCTAAGGGGTGCCGATATGGGAACCCCCTCTCGCACGTATAGTTTTCCGCTAAGCCGGTCGCCTTAGACCAATGTCGTGCGACATGTGTCGTGCGTGCACTACGCGCGGCATGTTTCGGAGAGCCTAGGTCTCTATTATCAAGCACTGTTAACGCCTGGTAACACTGGCACCGGCGTTGACCAATCCAGACGACCGTTGGTAGTGAATCAGACGGCTCCGAGAGCGCGACAACAGCGCCCAGGTTGCGCGCACACGACACCACACGTAGCGGTGCACCGAGACTACAAATTCTCTTTCCTTCTTAAGGTGCGTTCAAACTAAAAGAGCATTCGCTGTTCTAACCTCCCACTCTACGAAATTCGATCGGTACACAAAACGTGATTGGTTGATTTCGTAGAACGGGCGCTAGAACAGCGAATGCTCTTTTGGTTTAAACGCACCTTAACCACTGAAGCCGCCGCACGTGTCCTAGACTAAAAATAAAAACCTCTACTTACCGATTGTACCTTATCGATAATTAAAATGGTAAACTATTGAGCAGTAGTTTTACTTAGAGGCGCTAACAAGCACTGACCCCGTGTTCAGTTAATTATTTTAGAATTATAACTAACGTGAGACTCAAACATAATATATCTAAATGTGTAGTCAAATGGGTTACTCAAGCATGCTCGCCATACTTAGATCCATTTAGAGGATCCTCGTCATGGCGTCACTCGCGACCAAAGCCCGATGTGTCTTAAAAGCTGTGTATTAGATTATCCACTAAAATTACATGTTTCCAATACAATTTCATTACGTTTATTCTTTTTCATATAAATGAATATTCCAATTAGGAAATTTAATATTATTAATTATTAGTCAAAGTAAGTATTATCATATTAAAAATGTAAATATGTACTTCAAAATATCACTAGAATTTTAATTTACAACAACCTCATAATTTTCATTTAGATCATAATTTCCAAGCAATTAAATCCATAGTCAGACCGCTCTGTAGTTTGGCAACAATAAACGTTGCTAGATTTTCTAGAAAATCAGACACAAGAACTTAGCAATTCATAAGTTTCATAATGCAAGACTAAATTAAGCAAAAGAAGAATGCAAAACAACTATGAATATATTTGCAGTGCAAAAACGGAGTCCAGTGACTTTTGACATAAATTAAAAAAAAACTGTTTAGGTAGGTTTCATTTCCATACAATTGTAGATTGTGTCACTAGGGATCAAAATGATATATTTCTGGCGAGGGCGTTCATTTTGAATCCCGAATGGAGCGATAAATTCCACAATAGAATCTCGAACGTTGTGAGGTATTCTAAGGTGGAATCCTGAGCGTAATGAGGGATTCGAACGTCAAAGCCCAAGACAAACATATGTTTGATACCTTGTGACACATACTGCTTTTAACACCGCCTATGAAAAAAATATATATTTAATCAGTAAGCAAAAATCGATTCTAAAGAAATCGTAGTCGATTACGTACTATTTGTTTTCATATTTCATTGTTTTTTTTTTAGGCTGGCAATAGAAAGTCTTTGAACAGAAAAGTGTCATTTTGTTCCCTCCTAGTAGGGAAGAAAGACTCGTATTCGAATGGGTGGTGTGAAAAAACGATTGTAGCTCATTTATTCGTAATCTCCATCTCAGTTTTTCGCGCGAATGTTTCATTGTTACGAAAAAATGTGTTTATTATCAGAACGATGGACACGGCAAAGTTTTGACGGTTCACTTATTTAGCTACGGAATCACAAAAGAGTGTTTTTCAATTTTCGCAACACGAATTTTACAGGCCTGGCGACAAAATCTAATAAAATAAAATAAAATAAAATAAATAAAAATCTGAAACGCTCGCATATAAAGGTTTTTCCATTAAATGTGTACAAACTCTTTATTGAATCGGCATAGGTTGTTTTAAACATTGCTATAGTTATACTGCACAGAGACAACTCATGACCGTTAAGTATCACTTTTTTTCTGTTAAGAAAACTTTGGCCTAGTGTAAACCAAAAAAAAACGTAAAAAGCTCTATAGTTTTATTTATCACAGTTTAAATTCTTCTCTCTAGAGTTGATTGAGCAAATAACTAATTTGACTCGAAAACTACAAAAAAGCTGCTAACGTGTATTATACATGTATAGAGTACATTTTGGGTGCCTACTATTTTTTTATGCCAAGGTTTAGTAAACCTAGTATAATATACATGTAGCCTGCCAATTAATAACTAATAACAGACTGTACAATTACAATTTTTCAAGATATTTCACTTAACAATGTCATGATATATATTGTTGTTTACATTTGGCCAGAATAATTTAAAAAGAGTAAAAGATAATTTGCAAATTTATGAAAAATCAATTAACACCTTCGCGACGGCATCGGATCTATTCGACCCGATGCGAGTATGGTTAATTGCGATGTTAACTAATTACCGTAGCGAAAGTGTTAAGTATTAAATTCGAAATCAGCCCTATTGAAACCGTCTGAATAGAGTTGATTACTGGAAATAACCAATTTCAAAATTAAACGTGCTCTGACTCTCTTTTACACGTACATTTTTCAGTTCAGGTAGACGAACTTTCCACTTAAAACTACACCAATCAATGGGGTCCAGAAAAAAAGAAATGTTAAAATGCAGAATGCAGATAATTTGACTCATAAATATAATTAAACCGCTAAACGTAAACTCACAGCAAATTTCACTATGGAAACAACCAAGAAATCACGAAAAAATACTACTCATCATGAGTTCATTGATACGTAACTAAGATATCAATTACCCCTTTTTTTTCGTGATACCTTCAATTTCTTGAGTCAGCCGTGTGGTGACGGCATCGGCAGTAAGAATACATTTGTCACATTCTCCTGCGGGTGTCGTAAGAGTCGACTAAGGGATTGAAGTGTCACTGACCATTCTTTGATTTGATTGATGACGGGCAGCAGCGTCATCATAGTGGGCAGTGGGCACATTACTGCGATCGCCAATCCGCTTGCCCAGCGTGGCGATTATGGGCATTTACCTCCTAATGCGTATATATGCATAATTAATAGGAGAGGCCTACGTCCAGCAGTGGACTATCATAGTCTGATATTGATGATGATGATTTCCATAGTGTAAGTTGCTTAGCGTGACCGGAGAGGTAGTAGTTCACTCCTGCTCTACGATCCAGATGCCACCCTCTACATATTTATCTATGTATCTATCTATTCAGCCCTTGTCCACTCACTGCTGGGTATAGGCCTCTTCTTTATTACGCCACTTTCCTCGGTCCTGTGCTAGTCGTATCCACTGCTTTGTTGGCGTTCGGCAGATGTCGTCGGACCATCTTGTCGGTGGTCTCCCAGCAGATCTTCTTGACCACCCCGGCCACCATTCAGTAATCTGCTTCGTCCACCGCACATCGCTACTTCTCGCCAATTAATTTATCGTTTACTCCAATCTCTCCGTTGATCGAGCTACGTCGCCATCAGTATTTTCCGCCCCAACGCCTCTCGCGCGACGAGCTGACAAAATTTGAAAAATATTTTCCACCCTATTTGTAACATCGAGGGTTGAAAGTTTTCTAAGGTTATAAAACGACGGTTACTCCGGTAAAAGGGTGTGGAATAAGAAAATATTGGTACACTGAAGTTTAAAAGGCTTTTTGTTCCGCGTTATTAGTTAGGTACCTCTTTATTTATGCTTGGAAGGTTATTGTTTCTCATATGGCTGAGCAAGTCTAGCGAAATATTAATATTCGTTCGTGCACGATGTAAATATAACTTATATAACAGTTATTATGTCTGACAAAATTGCGAAAATTACCTAAGTAATTCAAAGCCTGTAAAGTGTATACGAACCCTGTAAAGTGTTCGAAACGTCGGAATGAAGTTAAAATTAGTTAATATACGCGAGTTTATCCGGTTTCATAGTTTTATTTCATGTGTAATCCTCGCGGTAACCAAAGAAAATATTAAATCAAAGCAGTTATCATTTTTAACAAGCAGTGTCATACATATACATAATGTAGCTGTGTCATACGTACGTAAGTTTACGTAACTAATCAAGTAAAAAAAGAAAATTTCATCTATCTTGTGGATATTTTAACATTTAAGGGCAACAGTGACTAATTTTTAAAATTCCTTCCTTCCTGTGATTCTATACTATACAGCTAGACCATAAATTACATTAAGTACTATTATTACACGGACAACGGATAAATTGAAGCGTCCACGGAAAGAACATGTCTTGACAATTCAAATTACAGAAGGAAAAACCACCTTACATTTAACAGAATAAGGTGTGAATTTGCGCTGATTTATTTAAGCACTAGACATGTTTTTTCCGTGGACCGTTGAATTGTTATCACAGGAATGACGAAAGCCAATTTTGGTTTTGCCTAAACGCGCCATTTAGGTATCAATTTCTTGTAGACAATTTTTAAATAAACCGAATTTATTCAATTAAACATAAACAAAATATCCTTAAACCTAACTGAAACAATCAACATAACTACATAGACAAATCGTTATACAATACTATTATAATTTATGTTCTTTCAGGTGATGTGCGTCCAATACTGGCCACCGAGCAAAGACAAAGAGGAGACGTACGGAGACCTGCATGTGTGCATCGAACGGGAAGAAGAACTGGCCAACTTCCACATACGCACGTTTAGGCTTTATAAGAAAAACGAACAAGGTGTAAGTAGTCTTTACTACGTAGTTTTTACGTTTCTAGTAAGTGATAAAGATTGTACCTATGAATTTCAGTGAAAATATTGTATTGAAATACATAGGTACAATCTTTATCCTATTGCAATTTCGAATCACGACCCCAAAATTAGCCTGGGTAAAGTGGGTAGATGACATGTGCTTTTTTTATTTCTAAAGCCGTGAGTTGTGGAACAAAAACGTTCTACCATCAGGTAGGAACGTACAACGTACGTAGGTACATTAACAATTAAATCGCGTATTACCTATAGGTACATACTTGTATTTAACGTAAATTATACAGAGGCTTGTCAAATTCATAAATTATTAATGAGGAAGCTCGTCCATACTCATAAATTCGCTTATCAAGGACTAAACTGTTATTGCGCGTGTAACTCAACATCATGGATAGATTTACCTCAGTCAGTCCCAGTTTGGCCTACAATTTGTATTTAACAGACAGTATAAATTTGTCGAACAAAATAAAGTGAGATAACTACGAAAGTTATGGGCGCAGCTCTTCCAGAGTAAATATTTGCCGGTCGGGCGATCGAACGCGTGAACCCGGGCGAGCCAAATTCGGCAACTCTGGTCGGAAAAGCTACGTTTGTTAGCTCAGTGCACCGCTTTTATCGCTTTTGTTGTGCCCGGGTTTTTTATTTGTCTGGAATAAACAAACGTACTCTACCTAGACCTATACCAATCCACAAGGCACGTCATCCAATTTTTTCTTCAAATATAATTTAACTTTCTACCATTATGTAATGTTCTACATGATCTGTAATGATGTATATTATTATTTTTGCCATTATTTTGGAAGTCATCCTTCTTTTTGTATTATCAGTATCAGCAGTATCAGCACGTTTAATAGTTACCATCATTTTTACCAGAAAGTGTAGTGGTAGTACACTTCATAGGTATAAGTATATATGAAGGGTCCACGGAAAAAACAATTCCAAAGCTCAAAAAATCAGGGCAAATTCACACCTCATTCTGTAATTTAAATGAAGAGGGAAGGTGGTTTTTCCTTCTGTAATTTAAATTGACTATTGCATGGATTTTCCTTATTGGCACTAAAGACTTGAATTTGAATTTGACCCTTTATATAGTTCGTATTTGGTTCATGTTCCACAAACTGTTTAGAATTTTCTTATATCATTAGAATCACTACAGTAAAGTTTTAAACCGATGCAAATTTAAATAACTTCCGGTCGCGCCAGAAAGGCTCCGTCTGTTAACTCAATATCGTCACTGCACCGCCTTCATCGTTTTTGCAGAGAATTTTTTCATTAAAACTGTCGTTTGTTGCAATTCTTCCGCGTTTTTTGCTTTTGTATACCAAATAGGCTATGTTTTAAGCACGTTTGTATGTATGCGTACTCGTATTTGCTTGTACTAAAGATAGGTTCAGATCATGTTCGGAATAAAAAGTATGTTCCAAGGAAAAATACTACTAGGTATTACTTTTTAAGTACCTAATTCTAACTCACCAACCAATTTTGTTCTGATTACATTATGAATACGTAATATACGTATGGCTTTATTATTATTGGCTTGGTGTGGTCAACTAAAATTTGTATTATTTATTTAAGTACAAGGTATTTCATAATTTCATCAAATTTTCTCCACTGACAAATCTTGTAAAGTATACGAAACGTATGAATATAATTCATTTTCAAAGCTTTATTCCATGAATGAACCATCGCGTGAACCAAAGAAAATATTTCATAATAAGATTTTAAAGTTCCTACATCTCTTATTGTTCACTATTTTTGTTGTAGGTGGTAGTCGAAGAGCGGTTCATCCTCCAATTCCACTACACGCAATGGCACTCCCACACGTGTCCATTCAGCAACGCGCTCCTCGAGTTCCGGCGGCGAGTGCGCGCCGTGGTGGGCCGCCGGCTGGCCGCCAACCCCGCCGCGGGACCTATGGTTGTGCACTGCAAGTGAGTTCCTACAGGTCCACTGCAAGTTGAATGGTAGTCCCACACGTGTCCATTCAGCAACGCGCTCCTCGAGTTCCGGCGGCGAGTGCGCGCCGTGGTGGGCCGCCGGCTGGCCGCCAACCCCGCCGCGGGACCTATGGTTGTGCACTGCAAGTGAGTTCCTACAGGTTCAATGCAAGTTGAATGGTAGTCCCACACGTGTCCCTTCAGCAACGCGCTCCTCGAGTTCCGGCGGCGAGTGCGCGCCGTGGTGGGCCGCCGGCTGGCCGCCAACCCCGCCGCGGGACCTATGGTTGTGCACTGCAAGTGAGTTCCTGCAGGTCCACTGCAAGTTTAATGGTAGTCTCACACGTGTCCATTCAGCAGCGCGCTCCTCGAGTTCCGGCGGAGAGTGCGCGCCGTGGTGGGCCGCCGGCTGGCCGCCAACCCCGCGGCGGGACCTATGGTTGTGCACTGCAAGTGAGTTACTGCAGGTCCATTGCAAGTTCAATGGTAGTCCCAAACGTGTCCATTCAGCAACGCGCTCCTCGAATTCCGGCGGCGAGTGCGCGCCGTGGTGGGCCGCCGGCTGGCCGCCAACCCCGCCGCGGGACCTATGGTTGTGCACTGCAAGTGAGTTTCTACAGGTCCACTGCAAGTTGAATGGTAGTCCCACACGTGTCCGTTCAGCAACGCGCTCCTCAAGTTCCGGCGGCGAGTGCGCGCCGTGGTGGGCCGCCGGCTGGCCGCCAACCCCGCCGCGGGACCTATGGTTGTGCACTGCAAGTGAGTTCCTACAGGTCCACTGCAAGTTTAATGGTAGTCTCTCACGTGTCCATTCAGCAACGCGCTCCTCGAGTTCCGGCGGCGAGTGCGCGCCGTGGTGGGCCGCCGGCTGGCCGCCAACCCCGCCGCGGGACCTATGGTTGTGCACTGCAAGTGAGTTCCTACAGGTCCACTGCAAGTTTAATGGTAGTCTCACACGTGTCCATTCAGCAGCGCGCTCCTCGAGTTCCGGCGGAGAGTGCGCGCCGTGGTGGGCCGCCGGCTGGCCGCCAACCCCGCCGCGGGACCTATGGTTGTGCACTGCAAGTGAGTTCCTACAGGTCCACTGCAAGTTGAATGGTAGTCTCACACGTGTCCATTCAGCAGTGCGCTCCTCGAGTTCCGGCGGCGAGTGCGCGCCGTGGTAGGCCGTCGGCTGGCCGCCATCCCGCGGGACCTGCGGTTATGCACTGCAAGTGAGTATCTGCAGGTTCACTGTAAGTTCAATGACGCTCGAGTTCCAAAAACCTTGGTCAGTCTGTGGCCATGAGTAAGCCTATATCAGATAAAAAAAAAACGCAGTGGTGGGCTTCTGGCTGACCCTTATCTTGAGTTCTTGCTACCACGGGACTAGTGTGATGGGTCGTTCTCGGTAACTTACCCATACCCAACACAGTATAGGGAATATTCCCAAATGGAAACTTTCCCCATTTTAAGATTGGAAAATTATCGAAAATGATTCATCACTACATCTAGATACACATACAGGATCTATCTCCATGGACGGCACGTGAGGTCCTGCAGATCCACTGTATAACGACGTGCACCTTCTGAATGCGCAGTTGTGGGCTACAGACTGGGCAGGACACATGCTCTTGAACTGCAACACAAGTGAGTTCTTGCAGCTCCACTCCACTGCAAGTTCAATGACTCGTTCGTGTTCTGAATGCGTGCCGTTGTGGGCTACAGACTGGCCAAGACCCATGGTCGTGGGTTGCCAGAGAGTTGCTGCAGGTCCACTACTTAGGACCCAAGTATCTATGGTCACTATGGTCAGCAAAGTATCTATGGTCGTACACTGTAAACGAGTGAAGTCTTGGTCTCTTGCACGTACGTGTCCTACCAGAAATGAATGGTGTAAATCTGGGAGTTCAACCGGCCTCAATCTATCAAAGTGACCATCACTGTTTACGTTCTATCCCAAAAGACTAAACTACTTTTTACTCAGGGTTTTTTTTTGTTATTACCAACACACTTCTTAGATTGCTTTACTTTTAATAAAAATGTAATCATTTACCGGTGTTTGTTACAGTGACGGAGGCGGCCGCTCAGGAGTATATTTATCTATAGACGCCAACCTCGAGTTGGCTGAAGAAGAAGACTGCTTTGATGTTTTCGGCTTCTTGAAGAAGCTTAGACAATCACGGAAAGGCCTTATAGAGAATGAGGTGAGAATCAAACACCGTAAAAAGTAAGCTTTTTTAAAAGATACACCAAATGGTATACAATAAACGCTATTAATATTTGTTGCTATTGATGTCACAAGGATTAATTTTAAATAATAGCATAATTTTATTTATTATTATTATTTATTTATTAAGAGTACTACATAGTTCTAAAATTAACAAAAGTCCTGTAAAACTGTTGAGACAGTTTGTCTACAGGAAGACTTAAAGAATTTTCATGACACAAACAATTCGAGATAATGAACTTCGAAGACCCATTAGTCTTGACTAATGGTAATAAATAACGAGCTCAGCTTCAAATTAAAAGCTCCATTGTTACAGGAACAATACAAATTCGTGTACGACACATTAGAAGAGCACGTCGTCTGCGGCGTATCCTGGTTCCCCGTGACGCACCTCACCATCAGACTGCAGTCCAAGTCCCAGCGGGACCCGGTGACCAAGCTCAATGACTACCAGAGGGAGTACCAGCAGATCTGCAAGCAGACGCCGAGGTTCACCATAGGAGACTGCGCGGGAGGCCATCGGGGGGATAATAGGGAGAAGAACAGAGATGTGCTAGTAGTTCCTCGTAAGTTGTAAATACAATATAATTCTGATTGAACTACCTATAGTTCGTGAAAAAATTTGAGATCCAATGAAAAATGAATAGCATTTTGTTCTTTGACGTTCTGAAGCGAATGTGATGTGTCATTATCAGACTCCGGAATTCTGGTAGCATTTTTGAGCTGTCATAGGGACTTCTCGTTTATCGACTACCGATTATACATATGAATATAGATAAATACAGAATACAGTGTAAAGTAATTATGATTACAAGTAAAAGTTAACAATAGACGGTCTTATCGCTCGTGAGCGAACTCGTTTAGATAACTTTTGAGTGGCTGAAAATGTTAAATAGAGATTTGTAACATGATATCATAAGGCTCAATAGCAATTCTCGTAGCAATTTCTTCCGAAAAATGTTTATTGGCCATAAGAAATCCACAAATATTAATAAGGATTAATAAAATATGTATTTTAATTTCTATTTATAATTTCCAAAAAGTTGGTATCCAAAGGTTATCTAAAAGAGATCGCTCATTAGCGATAAGACCGCCTGTGGTGACTTCTATTTGTAATCATAATTATTTAACATTGTATTCTGCATTTATCGATATACTTATGTATAATCGGTAGTCGATAAACGAGAAGTCCCTATGACAGCTCAAAAATGCTACCAGAATTCCGGAGTCTGGTCATTATGCTTTCCAACATGCGTAGCCAAGATAGCATTCTGCAATTGCATACGATAAGCGATAAGTAATGCATGTGTTACAATGGCAGATTCGAACGAAAAATCACGTGACGATAATGTATGGAAACGTTCACGTGACTTTTCGTTGGAATCGTATGCGATTGCAGAATGGCATTTTGGCTAGGTCTACAGATCGTATCGATCGTATTTCTACGGAAGCTTCCGAATTCGTCTTTTGCCTCTGTCTATCAGCCTCAGTGCAATGTAAATGGATACTTGAGTTCATTGTGATCTACGAACAAATAAAACACGGAAGCCGCACGCCGTACTAAATTGCCTTTCAAAAACGGTCCTGAATTTTAGTTGACAAATGTCACCCCCTCTTCAATGCATCACGGCAGCGAATTTCAATGTAAACCAATAAAAACTTAAACGGCCATTTAAAATAGTTGTGATTGGTCCATCAAAGTTTTGATTGGCTTTATTCTATAAACATTTGTCAAAGATGTTGCGCCGAAATATGCGCGGTGTTAAGAAAAGCGCTATGTCCTTCCCATCTTAGCACAATTGAACAATTGTTTTTGGGGGCATTTTTGATCTGGCGTTAGACGTGCATGTTATATGTATATGGTCGCAGATTGTGATAGTACATGAATTCGGAAGTTTCGATGAAAATCCGAAGGGGAAGGATGCGCTACCTTGGTTATTTTATAAACGCAGACTGAATCATGAATAATGTAATAAAATTAATTATAACGATATTTTTGTTGCAGCTGACAATTTTCGTCCGTACCTGACGTCATTTCAAGGCAACAGCTTCACAGACTACATTAATGCTGTCTTTGTTGACGTAAGTTGTTCATGCCCGTTCAGGCCCTGGTCTTCTCTCTGACCCTTTTCACAATATACAGCGTTTTCCTTAGTAAATAAAATAACCTGATATGGATAAACAGCTTAGGGTACCACTAGTCAATCGGTCAATTCAATCACACATCTAAACTTCAACGTAACGGAGTAAAAAAATAGGAATACAACTTAACTCCTGATTTCAATTACAAAGTAAGTAATCTAAACGATTGCTTCTATAATCACAATTTAAGCCAAAAACCTCACATTGTGGCAATCCCCAAAACTATTTAAGACAAAGTTTCGGAACTTTGCTAAAGTACAAACAAACTTCTAACAGAGAAAGTTGTGATAGGAGGTGTCGTTCTTAACTAATTACTATTTAAAAATTAGTAGTCTCACACTGGTAATTATCAGAACAACTACAGTGGGGCATTCCATGAAAATATAAATAAATATTATCATTCGGCATAATTTTATACAAATCAACCTAGTTCCACGGTAAATAAAATAGAATTTGTATTGTAGGCACTATTTAAGGGACGTGTTATACACGTGTATTGCATATATACATATTTATAATAGATACATATAGCTATTAAATACATAGAAAACAGTCAAAGCCAAGAAATAAATATTTGTGATAAACAAATACTTTATAGCATCGAAGGCAGACATACGATTAAAAATCATCTGTCAATTTGTTAACCAAGTATTTTACAAGCAATTGTAACGTATAATAACATAGTTTCAACAAATAAAAAACAAATTACAGCTTACAGAAATAATTGTTTAAATATTCATTAATTTTCTTCTTCGGTCAAGACCATTTATTTTATCATAAGAAATGTCAGCGATATGCAATGTACGGAAGGATGATCAATATGATGTCTGAAAAGAAGACAGTAGTGCATGAGTAGTAGAGTTTGCTTACGCCTTAGTTCAAGTGATTGTAGATCTTATAATGTTGTACATATTCCCAACATTTTCAGTCGTAGACCAGCGTAGGAGAAATTTTCGCGGATTGTCCCATAAAGTTTAAATAACAAGAAAACTTATACCAACGAACTAAGTTTAATGGACATGTGTTGTAGGGGTACACCAAGCCGCGAGAGTACATCGTGACGGAGTGGCCATTGCTCAAGACGCAGGGAGAGTTCTGGTCGCTGGTGTACGACTACGAGTGCGCTGCGGTCGTCGTGCTGTGTGTACCGCCGAAGAACTCGGTAAGTTGGAAAACTTACATTCCCCATCAGCGGCCCTATCGCGAACTTCGAAATCCGCAAACTTCGAGAATTTGTCTTTATCACTCTAATGACGGCTCCGTTGGGGTGACTGAGAAAAACTCTCGGAATTTAGAGCAGATATATCGTAGCGTCCGGAGTGCTCAAAAATATCTGAACATGCCTCTATCGTTATGGCAATAAAGGGGTGTTCAGGATGCTTAGCCAAGCTGCCAATCGCTAGCGCTTAGTAGCGTATCGTAGTTTTCCCTCTCTGTCACTCTTTCATATTAGTGCGACAAAGACAGTTAGCTTCTTTTCACTTTCGATTGACGATTAAGCGTTAGCGATTGGCAACTTGTCTAAGCACCCAGATATTTTTAAACGCCCCTGACGCTAAGATGTATCTGATGGCGACTGTACAGATGTAGGGGACAATCTGTTCCCTTCCTATTTTCATCAGAACGTAGCAAAATGTTTTCAGTACATGTGGTGCTTTTTTACGCGCTAGTGTGAGAAGTGGTTCATTTTTTATCAGATCGAATCTTCGGAGAGCCACCTGTATTGAAAAACGGCGTACGAACCATTGTGTGAAAAGGAAAAATGCCACTCGTTTCAAACATTTTTTTTCGCACTTATATCGTAATGTACTACTCATATTCTATCTTAGCTAGTTTCAGTGCAATGGATAGCAGTGGCAGCTAAAAAACTTGTTGACTTTAAGTTTTTTACCTAAAACTGATTGCGGCAATATTACAATTTACACTTAACCAATTGGAACCCGGGAACCATGTCAAAGTAATGTTATGACTGTCGTGAACCATCTTGTAAGACATTATAAACTAATTATCATTTTGACATGGATCTATAGTAGCTTAGGGATCCAATTAGTCGACCGTACTAGTAAATACCTATGTTGAATAACCCAAAACTATGTCAAGTTTAGGGGTAGTCGATACCCCTAGTCCCCACATGGTACAGATCACTTATGAGGGATAACTTCTAATTATCAAAAGATTCTGCCAATAATTCGTTTGACTACTTACTAACATAAGTGTTCTTTTACAGCAACAATACCCCCCGTTCTGGCCAGAAAGCCGAACTCCGAAAAAATATGGCCCCGTATTCACAATAGACCACGTGTCACACGAACACTTCACCAACATCAAGACATGGATATTTCGTATCAACAAGAAGGTAATTCATAACAAAAGACCACGTAAAATTATTGCATCACACAAAGGATGAGCTCAGATAATTTGGAGCCACTGAATTATCCTTTCAAAGACATTTCGGAATCTATTGTCGCTCCCCCGTTCCGTTTTCCTATAATTGGCCCACAAAATACTTTTGTGATGTTGCGAAGGCTAAATTCCATTTAAACTTGTCTCCATTGATGATTCAGCCTATTCAAAATTAACTGAAGGAAGGATAATATTGGCTTCGATGTGGGAAAGTTTGAAGTCGCAGCAGTTTGCGTTGAGCTTAAAAGTGTCTAAGTATGTAAATAAACGGGGATTTGGTAAACTTGATAGAATTTAGATTAGAAATTCTTGTACACGAGACATACTCGTAAAAGTGTGGCTTTGTGTATTACACGAAAATATTTGTTAATAAGAAACAGTTATGAGAATGAGCCTAATCTTACAAAATTGCAAGAATTTGTAAAAGTTTTCTGCTGTAGGAAAATTAAAAGAATTTATTTGAGGTTTCGTGTAGAAATATTTAGACAAGTAACTTGTGACTTTCAAAACCAACTTTAATAATTTTAAATCAGTTATTTATTCGCTAAACATGGTAATGCAGGTCATTTAATACAAAATTATTTGGTCACAAAGGAGAGCGGGATGCAATTGCAAATAGTGTGTATCGTTATGCATACATTTTAACTTTATAAAAGTGTGGGTATATCGTCGAGGTGCTCTAATGGAGAAGTTTAAAATTATAGGTATTGTTTTCTAATGTTAAAATATTTAAGTTGGCTTAGGGTAATTCAGAATGTAGTCTAATTCCAAAAATTACAAACAAATCACTCGTAATCCGACAATGTCGTAACAGATGTGCTTACCATAGAAAAAAATCAACTGCGAAAGACTCTGGTTATCACTCGTAATTACATCGTCTTAAGTGTCACCTTACGGAATTATTCGGCGTTTTTTGACATTCGTAATTACCCGAATACACCCTACAAATTATTTATTATATTTTTTATACATCCCTTACAATTACTTCAGGTTTAGGTTGTTTGTGAAGCTTCAATTACCAAAGAATTTACACATCTTCAACAGATCGTGTCCCTAACGGAGCTGATGGCCGGAGTGAAGGCGCCACCGAAAACCGTCCAGCTGTTCCAGCTGACCTGCTGGCCGATGGGCCACAAGGTGCCCACGTCCACCAACTCGCTGGTGGAACTCATGAACATGGTCGAGCGGTGGCGGCAGCGGACTGACTATGGCCCCGTCTGTGTTGTGTCGCCGTAAGTTTGATATGAGATTTTTCTGCGGATGGAAGTTCACTCCACAGATTAGCTGTTCGAGGCAGAAAGTTTTTGGAGAAACAAAGTAGAGTCAGCAATAAAGGTTATTAAAAAAAACGTTTTTAACAAAAAAATATCATGTGTGATCATCAGAGATCGTACGATTTCCAGCATTTTTGGTGCAATGTAGTTCAATTAAGGAATATGGTGTAAGTTATTTATAAAGAGATAGGTAGTGAGTTAAGGTTCGTTATTGTCTAACAACGTGTTATTACTCGTTTCAACTTAAACTGACCCTTGGATTCCTTTAACTAAACATCGAGGGTTTTTGGTGAAATATAACTGAGTTAAAAGAATCCAAGGGTAAATTTTTAGCTGAAACGTGTCATAACACGTTGTAACACAAAGATGAACCTTAACTCGCTATCTCCTTTCGAATAACTTACTTCACATCCCATGAACTACACTGCACCAAAAATGCTGGAAATCGTACGATGTCTTGTGATCATCCTAGTGTGTGTGCCCCAAGTTGCAACTAGTGCCTATGCCAGTAAAGTAAAAAAATACTAATAATAAAAAAGTAAAACTTCGAGAACAAAAGATAAAAACTAGTTGCAATCTGTAGAGTTTTCTCTTCTACACTTTCATTTTTATGTATCTACTAGGCTATTGTTCGAAGTAATTCCAAGCATTATTCATGTTTATTCATCGCATGCTTGTTCCGCGTTAGCAATAAGCTTTGCAACAGGTGGCGGCAAGTTTAGTAGGTGATCGCTTGTACACACTATATACACTATACATATTATACAGGCTATATATTAAAGGAAAGGGATTTACGTTCTCTAACACGCAATAAAGTAGTGTCACTATGTTTCCTTCTAAGTTATTTCTTGATAATTAAACCGAAAAATACTGTAAAAAGTAACTATTTTTGTTTATGAAATAAAACTATGAAAATGGATAAACTCGCGTTTATTAACTAATTAAACGGTTTTTATTAACTTCACCGCGTATCAACTGTCGTCGATGCTTCAAATCTTGTGATTGATTTTTCGACCACTTCTACTGCACCGATATCAATAAAATTTGGAACTCTTATCAAGTCCCCATGACAATGCAATATTATAATATTTTTATCCTTGTATCCTCAAAACCTGATGCTGCAGTCGTACTGCCTACCTTAACCGAGAGTGTTAGACACGTGAAAATGAAAGTATAGCATGTTTGGCATAATCAAATACTAACAGCCTGATCTTGACTTCCAACTCCTCACTCTTGATGCTGCAGTACTGCCTACAACAACCATAAGGTTTATCTTTTATCGATATCTTGATTTTAAAGAAGTTCTTTAGATATGAAGTATAGGTAGAAACATGCAAATTTAATACTAACGTCCAACTCCTCAAATCTGATACTCCAGTGTTACTGCCTGCCACAACCGCTAGGTTTAGGGATATTTAGATTTTGAAGTACTGCTTTAGATATTTGGTAGAAACACACGGATTCAATTATCATGATCATCATCATATCAGCTGAAAGACGTTCACTGGTGAATACAGGCCTCCCCGAAAAAATTGCCACAAGGACCGCCCCGGCCACCTTGTGGGGGGCCTACCCACGCTGTGCCTTGCGCCACTCGAGAACCTTACCGCCCCAACGGCCATCGGTTCCACGCGCGACGCGCCCCGCCCACTTCAGTTTAGCGATTCAAAGAGCTATATCGGTGACGTTGGTTCTGCTGCGGATGGTCACATTTCTAATCCGATCTCACAGAGAGACTCTTAGCATAGGCCTCTCCATTGCCCTTTGGGTGACTGAGCCTTCTTATGAGGCCCATTGTAAACGACCACAGTTTAGTACCGTATGATAGACTCATAGGGTCACGGCTGATAGGGTGACATCGTGAGTGGATCGCGTAGGGCGAGCCGTCGGACGTACGGCCCTCCGGCTGATAGAGTGACAGCGTGAGTGGATCGCGTAGGGTGAGTCGTCGGGCCCGCAGCCCTCCAGCTGATAAAGTGAAAGTGTGAGTGGTTCGCGTAGGGCGAGCCGTCGGCCCTGCGGCCCTCCAGCTGATAGAGTGACAGCGTGAGTGGATCCCGTAGGGCGAGCCGTCGGGCCTGCAGCCCTCCGGCTGACAGAGTGACAGCGTGAGTGATTCGCGTAGGGCAAGACGTCGGGCCTGCGGCCCTCCAGCTGATAGAGTGACAGCGTGAGTGGATCGCGTAGGCAAGCCGTCGGGCCTGCGGCCCTCCAGCTGATAAAGTGACAGCGTGAATGAATCGCGTAGGGTGAGCCGTCGGGCCTGCGTCCCTCCGGCTGATAAACTCACAGCGTGAGTGGTTCACGTAGTGCGGGCCGTCGGGCCTGCGGCCCTCCTGCTGATAGAGTGACAGCGTGAGTGGATCGCGTAGGCAAGCCGTCGGGCCTGCGGCCCTCCAGCGGATAAAGTGACAGCGTGAATTAATCGCGTAGGGTGAGCCATCGGGCCTGCGTCCCTCCGGCTGATAAACTCACAGCGTGAGTGGTTCACGTAGTGCGGGCCGTCGGGCCTGTGGCCCTCCTGCTGATAGTGTGACAGCGTGAGTAAATCGCGTAGGGCGAGCCGTCGGGCCTGCGGCCCTCCAGCTGATAGACTGACAGCGTGAGTGGATCTCGTAGGTCGAGCCGTCGGGCCTGCGGCCCTCCAGCTGATGGAGTGACAGCGTGAGTCGTTCGCGTAGAGCGGACCGTGGCGTGGGGCCTGCGGTCCTCCAGCTGATAGAGTGACAGCGTGAGTGGTTCGCGTAGGGCGAGCCTTCGGGCCTGCGGCCCTCCAGCTGACAAGAGTGACAGCGTGAGTGGTTCACGTAAGGCGTGCCGTTGGACCAACAGTCATCCGGTTGATTAGACTGAGAGTATGAGTATACCCCTCGGTTGATAGGCTGACAGCGCAGGTGGTTTGCGTAGGACGTGCACTCGGACCTACGGTCCTCCAGTTGATAGACAGGGAGTGTGAGTCTCTCGGATTTACGTAGTGCGTGCCAGTGCCGTCGGGCCTATGGCCCTCCGGTTGATAGATTGCATGGATTGACCCTTATGGCCCTCGGCTCGCGTCGGACTTTCCGTCAGACCTGCGATCCTCCGGTTGGTCGACTGAGAGATTGAGTTTATATTTTATAGTCTCGAAATTCGACTTGTATAATGTGTACAATATAAAAAATTTAACTTGATTTTCTCAATAAACCAAATTGATTGATATATTCCTTATTGTCAGATCTCTGTTATCTAAGGAACTATTGCATGAAAAACACGTTCATTTGAGACACTTCGGGCATTCCAGCTTACATTAACTAAGCCCAGCCTTTGGTTTTCATATGTCGATCGAGATATTTAATAACATTTTTTTAGTGTCGGATTTCTAAAAATATCTATTCAGCAGGGATTTGCCTCTCGTTACACATAAAATAATGTCCATTACGTTTTCATATGTGTCGTGATTCCTGATGAAAGCGCGAGAGTATAAGCGCTACTTAGCATGCATAATTTATATCACATATTATAAACAACATCTTTGTTGATCTAGAATAAGTGGGTATAGTATCGGAAATTATCTTACCACATGCACTAAAAACTTGAAAATAAAATAAGTAAAAAAAGTTTTAAGTTAAACGGTTTTTATTGCACCAAAAACTAGAAAATAAAAATTTATTGTATCTAACCGTACATGCTACTTTCTGTAGATTACTCACGTGAAACTATTATCACTGTAGTCTTCCCAAGTCGGATGCTGAAAGCCACGTTTAGCCTCTATGTCAGTGGATTAAGCGTTACCTAATCGGAAACTTTTACCAAACTAAAATAAAAACGTGGGGCATTATTATAAAGAAACGTATAAGTTCAAAATATGTGATTGTAGCTTTAATTTTGCAATTAATAATCGATCTGTTTCAACACTTCTACAGAGGTAAATAGCTTTTATCAAGGCCAGAACAAACTTATTACAATATTCCTGTCTTGATTTCTATGTGTGTTCTTAAATAACTATAGTGACTTAATCACAATTGTGTACGCCAAGCCCCACGTTTTTATTTTAGTTTGGTAAAAGTTTCCGATTAACGCTTAATCCACTGACATAGAGGCTAAACGTGGCTTTCAGCATCCGACTTGGGAAGACTACAGTGATAATAGTTTCACGTGAGTAATCTACAGAAAGTAGCATGTACGGTTAGATACAATAAATTTTTATTTTCTAGTTTTTGGTGCAATAAAAACCGTTTAACTTAAAACTTTTTTTACTTATTTTATTTCATATCATAATTATATGAGCAAACCTTTTCAGCTCGCTTTGATAAAAATAGGCATGATGACTGGCAAGTCATCTTTTTTCGAAATGTCAAAACGATCACCACTATGGGGTTTTATATGAAATACTCAAAAGTGACGTCACGTTTGAGTACTGCCAAATGACCTACTCTTTTAAGTTCTTTTCAATTTATTAAATAGAAGTTCTGTACAAAAAAATCTGCAATCTACATCTGAGTAATAATTTCTTCGTGTATTATGTCGTGCATAATGTTAAATAATTTATTCGAATTACAGTCGTCATCCCTATTGGCATCAAAAAAGTTTTTTCTTTAGGCCTGTAAGTTCTTACGTAAGTTGTAGGAACGGAGCTATACTAAGGAATGAGATAGTGATATTCATCTGTCGTTGCTTAATACATTATCGTCGCTGTTCCTACAAAAGTCGCTATATGTTTTATTGCTACTTTACAGGAGACACAAAAAACTGTTTATTTTGAATCTTGTTCACTCAAAGTAGGCCAATATTTTATTTTGATAAATATGTTCAGTTTAAAATATTTTTGTTTTTTATAAAAATAAATCTCAGTTTTTTAACGAGAAAATAAATATTACCAATAATTTATCATTATCACATTGCTGTTTATGTTTCAGTCGTCCAAAGTCTCTGTGTGTCTTATTTGTAACTTGGTTAAAATAACTAACTACAAAAATTTAGACATCTTTATCATATTCGTTAAATAGTTATTTTTATGAAAACCTTCAATAAAACAAAATAAAACATGTTTCAATAATAATAGTGATAGGAAAATTTCGCTAAGTGTCGTAAAACGTTGCCTCAAGTATAGTCTACGAACTCGATGTAGTACAAAAATATCGCTATGTGCGGAACAGTACATATCGAGCCAGATTTGTTCTTATTTAATTCATAAATAAAATAAGTAAAAAAAGTTTTAAGTTAAACGGTTTTTATTGCACCAAAAACTAGAAAATAAAAATTTATTGTATCTAACCGTACATGTTACTTTCTGTAGATTACTCACGTGAAACTATTATCACTGTAGTCTTCCCAAGTCGGATGCTGAAAGCCACGTTTAGCCTCTATGTCAGTGGATTAAGCGTTAATCGGAAACTTTTACCAAACTAAAATAAAAACGTGGGGCTTGGCGTACACAATTGTGATTAAGTCACTATAGTTATTTAAGTACACACATAGAAATCAAGACAGGAATATTGTAATAAGTTTGTTCTGGCCTTGATAAAAGCTATTTACCTCTGTAGAAGTGTTGAAACAGATCGATTATTAATTGCAAAATTAAAGCTACAATTACATATTTTGAACTTATACGTTTCTTTATAATAATGCCCCACGTTTTTATTTTAGTTTGGTAAAAGTTTCCGATTAGGTAACGCTTAATCCACTGACATAGAGGCTAAACGTGGCTTTCAGCATCCGACTTGGGAAGACTACAGTGATAATAGTTTCACGTGAGTAATCTACAGAAAGTAGCATGTACGGTTAGATACAATAAATTTTTATTTTCTAGTTTTTGGTGCAATAAAAACCGTTTAACTTAAAACTTTTTTTACTTATTTTATTTTAACTTAATTCCGACGTTTCGAAAACTTTACAGGGTTCGTGGTCTGCGGATGACTGCCATCAAGTTAATATACGCGAGTTTATCCGTTTTCATAGTTTTATTTCATGTGTAATCCTCGCGGTAACCGACAAAAATATTATTTTTGTTTATTTGTTTAATAGGTAGGCATCAAGTACAGTAAAAAAAAAAGAAAATTTAATGACATACATATAATTAATTATTATCCTCGCAGAACTTCAATAAACAGGGTTTCAATGTTAACGGCTTCTCAAAAAATAAGTCGCAGTAAAGTACAATACTTAAGAGTTTGTTCAGCAAAAAACGTGCGTGTGGGATTGGGGAAAATTGGTGAGCTAACGTGCAGGCCGTCTCCTCAGCAAGGAGGTGATCGTTTCGGCTGCGCAAGTAATTATCGGGAAAGAATAAATTCATGGTTCTAGTAGTCAATTCTGAGCAATCTTTCTATATATGTATTTCAGCATAAATAGAAAGGTTTGTAGGATTCATCACTATGCTAGTAATCCCTTGATTAGGTAATAATAATATTGTATGTACAATTGTACATTATGTACCTACTGCTAGGTTCTCATTGGTGATACGAGTAAATAGCAATGATCGCTCATCAATTTAACTATTTTATACTAAATTATTAGATATAGGTAAATGCAAATAATTTGTTATTTACAAATATAAAAAGGAAATGCCATTCCGAAATGTAGTAATCAAGTAATTACACTAATAAACTGTCTGAAACTGCATTAATGATTAAATTCGCTGCCGGTTTCGTTGGTATAAAACCCGGCGCACTCAAGTTGCAAGCTTGAACACAACAAAGGAACTCTCAAACAGTAAGCCAGAGACAAATGCTTGCATTTTGCATGCAATTTGTCGACCGAGAATCGAACACTTCGCTCGGCAGACATAAATGGATTCCCTTGGTCTTACGTTTATCACGAGTTTCATCGTATTTCAAACATTTGGGGCGTGCAAAAGCTTGGAATATTCTTGTTATTCAATTCAAGCAATGCGGGTCACGTTTTATTTAAAGTTTAGAATTCTACAAAGAAGGCTAGAATGAGGTAGACTTTTGATTCAATTTCATACTCCAATATGTAACTAAATTAAAATTATAACTGGCGGATGATATGTATACCTAATGTTCTCAGCGCTAAATACTTTTGGTTGTCTTCTCTGACTTTTTTGTATCAACCATTCTATAATCTGACTTTTTTTCTTTTTTAAATCACGCAGAGACGGACGGAGCCGGGCGGGGGTGTATTGTGCGGCCAACGCTTGCATCGAGCAAGTCATCCAGCACGGCGAGGTCGACGTGTTCCAAGCCGTGAAGACCGTGCGTCGCCACCGCCCGCAGCTCGTCGAAAACATGGTCGGTGACCTTGTCCACTATTGCTAGTCTTATGTATTTTTTCAACAGAAAACTTATAGCCTATTCCCTTCCACAGACTGAATACAAGTACTGCTACGATCTAGTGCTCCACTACGTGCTGCATTACTTAAACGAAGACATGAATGAAAAGAAGTGAGAGTGCGAACTCAAGGGCGAGCCCTGGTTCATCGAGTTTGGGCGCGGCGCGGCGCTACCCACGACGCCCGAGGAGACCAGCCCCGCGGCGGCGCCCAAGGACAAGCGGCCGCGGCCCGCGCGCCCCCGCCGCGGCCTCTCGCTGGACCGGCTGTTGCCCGCCGTCGCGCGCCCGCCGCTGCCGCACGCCGCCACCGTCGACCCGCCGCGCCGCGCCCGTCGCACCGACCGCCCTCCCCTACGCCGCTCTATTCGCCTCGAGGACGAAGACGCCGCCGCCGATGAACGCCGACGCGTCTTCGTTCACGGGCCCCGTGCGCCCTCCTTCGACGAGGGCGACGCGAGCGACGAGCACGAGGAGTGCGACTGCGTCCACAGCTCGTTCGAAAGATCGGGACACTCGGCCGACACCGCCGAAGATGATGAATACGAACCGGAGCTCGCCGCCACCCCACCACCCGTCGAGCCGCGGCTGGCGGCACGTCCGCACCTACGCGGCGTGTCCTCCGACCGCGTGCTCGCCGACACGCGAGACGCCTCGCCCGCCATGCGTGGACCTGCTCGCGCTCATTCTCAGGGCGTATTCGAAAGACGCCTACCTAAAATTTACAAATTTGGCTTGGACAAGGCAAAACGGGCAAGTTCAAGTGCGTTATATGAGCGGGCGGACCGCTCGCCCACGGAGGCCTTTTATAACGCCACGGGATCCACGCGTCTGAGTTCACAGGAGCTGTTTGAAAAGTTTTGTTCCGAGGAGTTTACCTCTTTGTATGGAAGAGAAACTGCGCGCCGCCGACCACCACACTCGAAGTCGACGGGAAGCAGTGGATCGGACGTCCGGCACGAGCGCGCGTGTTGTAGGCGCACACCGTGTGGCTCGCAGCCCGCGCTGGGTCGTCGCCACGTATGCCGTATGCCACGCTCCGACCGCTCCACTGACTCAGAAGAGACATCGCCTCGCCGCACTACTCTAGGTCCGTTGCCTCTCGACGTGGACGAGGCGGATGGAGACGACTGCTCACGCTCTGCGCCACCTATGAGTCCGGATCGTTTCGAAGCGCGTTTTACGTTCGATATCTCGGAACGCAGCGAAGCGCCTTCCATTCGTGATGAGACCCCCTCAGATGCGACCGAGACGCGGAATCTCACTCTTTATGAGGAACCGCTGTCGGATCGGACAAGTCTTTGTGAACTGTACGATGCTGCATTCACATCACATAGGCCTTCGTTTCGACGCGACGGTTCCCGCCGCCGTGGACCATTCGACCTCAGCGCGCTCGACTTTCGCGCTATCGATGACGAAAGTCCACGCACTAGTCGTCGAACTTCACAGAGGAGTATGGACGATACGCTGCGTCAAAACTCCGAGTCGAGAAGTTGGGCGTCTGACTCTGTATTTGCAACCCCAGAGAAACGCGCACCAGATACGTCGCCATCCTCGGCTGACACTCGTCGCTATCAAACGGCGCAGGGTGACTCGCTGAGAGCCGATTCAGCAGCAGCCGACTCGACGCTCGCCGATACGACCGTGGTAGATGAGGAGCCGAACAGCGTCATCGAGCGGTCGGAATACGCGCTAGCGTTGAAGCTCGGACCTATCGACATAGATGATGACATCGTATCGGAGCGGCCGGCGTCGACTCCTGCGGCGGACGGTGCGCGGCTGTCGAGCAGACCGTCGATGCACAAGCTTGAGCCGCTGTCGCCGGAGCGGCTGGTGGGCGGCGCGGGCAGCGAGGGCGACAGCACGTCGGTGCGGTCGGGCCTGGGCCGAAGGCGGCGCGGCGCCAGCGAGCCGCGGCGCTCGGCGCGCTGCTTCCCGCTCTGATGGCGCGCGGCGGCGCCGGGCCCCCCGCGCCGCAGCCGCCGCCGCGCCCCCCCTCGTGCCTTCCCGCCGCGCGCCCCGCACCCCGCCCCCGCCGCGCGACGCCCTCTCGAGCGCCTCCTCCTCCTAGATCTAGACGCTCGTAGTGTCGCTAAACTGTTAAGAGGTCCCGTGTAGGTATAGCTTAGCGGACCGCCCTAATCTAGCCGCCTCGCAAACTCTGCGAGTTTTTTACCCTTAGAATCGTTAAGAGACGTCTAGACTCGCCTATTCGAATCGTAACTGCCAAATGACTCGAAACTGTACATTTTCTTACTTCGACTAGTTTATAGCGCCGTCTTTATAATCCTAGTGATAGGCGGTACTTAAGGTAGGCAGTGCCTAAAATGACGAGCGTAGAGCGTAGATTCTAAATTTCTTAGATAGAAAATTGTGGTCGGGAGAGGCGCGTCGCCGCCCGGGCACAGTCCACGACTGACACAGGGTCATCGTTAGCTACCTAAGGAACGTAGGTGTGTCGTGCTACACACTCACTAGGTAGTCTCTTTGCGGTTAATTTGTTTCTTGTTTTAAATGGCTGAATTCGTTTCTAAATTATATATGTACTTACAAACACAACAACTAGGTAACAGTAGGTAGCCCTTCGCAAATAAATTTTATTAGATAGTTGTTTTTAAAAATATGCATTGGCTAGAAATGTCAGTTATTTTCCACAGCATAATGGTTATTATATACCTAATTATGTACCTATGGGTGAAACAAAATAATCTACCTATTCATATTCATGAAAGATGTATTTAATGTATTAAGTTTCCATTATATTGGTGTTTGTAGCGTTTTGGTGTTGTTGAAATGTGTTTCATACTTGCTTTCGTTATTCTTCGTGATATGTCATGTATCCCTAATCGTCAGGAAAATGTTTAGAAAGTCCAATTAAATTTCTCACGCTCGAAAGATAGTCGTATCTACGAAATGACATAATATAAGTTCTATGATCAATCTTCGATACCTATGATTTTTTCTCCATGAATATCAAAGGAAAATGAAAAGAAATCATTTGTTATTTTTTTTCATCGTTAAGGACTGAAAACGGCTCACGTTCTACAACAGTGAAAAAATCACATGTGGAGGTTTGACTCTCGACTGTTTGGTGTTCCAAAACAAAACCAATTATAAGGAAATTTTGGAAGTTTAATCATATTAATGAAATTGAAAATTGGGCCTATCTTTTCAACTTTCGTTTTAGGCTAGCTTTGAAATTTATGATTGTCTTAAAAAGCAAAACTGTCCGGGACAAATAATTACATAATGAAATAAATAATAATTATGTTAGTTCAATGGCTAGATCGACTTGGGTGGAAAAAAAATCAGTTTAAATTTATTATTATAATCTGTGTTACAAAAAACATCGTTTAAAAATAGCAGTCATAATTAACGGCGGAAGCAGTTAAAAACGTTTGTATAAGAAAATTACCAGCCCAGTAGCCGTACTAGCGTTAAAAATGTCAGAAAAAAATCAAATGTTTTTTTTTCGGGAACGTATAAAATTACTTTTTCGCCGTTTCGTTTTTGGATTTTTTACATAATTAGTGTCACTGCCACTGTCACTCCTTTCTATCTATTTACTCGTAATTGACTTTGCCTCCATGACATCGCGTTCTCCTAGTTTAAGTGAAAATTAGACCTAATGCTTATTGGTTTAAAGTTGAAAAGTAAAGTGGAAACATTCATTATTATTTCCGAAAAAATCCGAGCGAGTGCGAAGGCCGGCCTTACGTAAGAGTGGGGATAGAATGAGCATTCGCTCGTTTGGTGTAAACCCACCTTTAGAGTGAAACCTAACGTAATCGAAACTTGCCAACTCATGATACGGCTTCTGTGGCCTCTTAATGCCCGCCTCCCATGGCGAGAGGAACGGACTCATTAATGACTCCGTTAGAACTAACACCGCTGGTGTGACTTACAGCCATCAACTGCATACTAGCACTTGGCCAGCGATGAACATGAAACGGCAGGGCCGGATTTAGGGGGGGGGGGCTACAGCCCCGGGGCCTCCACGAAAGAGGGGCCCCCACAATAGAATTTCGATTTTTTTTTAATTCCAACTAGTAAACACTAGTAAAAAAAATTTACGCTGTTTTCACTTATATAATTTTTTCTTTCGCTGTTCTACCTTTGCAAGTGGCTAGTGTGAGTTTTCTTTCTTTTTCTTGTAACCGTCAAAAGCCCTTTGCCCTTTTATTTATTTATTCCTTTTATTTATATGTTTGTTAAATAATAAAATAATGTATACTTGTTTCCACAAAAAATATTTATTAAAAAAACCTAGGCTGAAAAAATTGTCTACTTCATTTGGAAAATAGTTGGGGGCCAGGGGGCCTCCACTCCTTTGTTGCCCCAAAGCCTCTCAATCTCTAAATCTGGCCCTGTGAAACGGAGCCATTAACGAGTGCGTTTCACGCAGTGAAAGATATAATATTTTATATATCAATGGATACGACTATTTCTCTAGCGGGTCTTCCTGAATTGTTCGTGTATGTGTGACAACGTCCAAAGATAAAAAATATTTATTCAATGTTATGTCCGTAGCTAAAACGTGCCAATTATAAATTAATTTTAATATTTTGTGTACTGTAGCGCAGAATATAATAACGGGCTTGGAGTCCTTTTTAGTATAGCAAATATTGTCCTTATTTATTACTATTTATATTTATAGAAGGTTAGCAGTAAAGAGATAATTATAAATATTATATAGGTCTTGATTTATGTATCTTATATATATTTAGAAAAGTATTTAAAAGGGTAATTTGATTTTAAGGTATCCCTTCTGGTTCCATAATATTTAAAATAATATTTTTTTCTTAAATATAAGTTTTTGTGCTGCTTCCAGGCAAGCGTTTTGAAGAAGTTAATTAAATTAGTATTGTTAAAGAACGCTGGCGTTCTAGATTGAATATTTTTAATATGGTTAATATGTAAATATGAAATTTAGTTAGATACTTAAATTATACGTCTAGGGTCTGCCCTTTGTTTATTCCTAAAATGAATTGCTTAATTGTATGAATTTGACCACTATTAAAACTTTATAGTGGCAAGTAAATTGCAGGTTTAATTAAGAACTAGATAGGATTGTGCCAATGCAGTGCTATTATAAGCTTAAAAATGCTTTTATTGTTTATTATGGGTACATACAAGGGTCACATAAGTTTTGCAACAAATTCACTGTAACGAACAAGAGGGCCATTACGTACTCATACTTTTTTTTAATTCATTATATTTCCAAAGACAATGTGCAGGAGAAAACATTTTTCAGCCCATCAATAAATACTTGATAAATATACCAGTTATTATTTATAATAATAAAATTCAATATTTGTATGAAATTAAAATATCTGTACGTCGTATATAAGCGGCGGTGATATTTTCAAAGTTTTAATCTACATATTTTATTGGCAAATAAAAAAAGAATAGTAAATGTTTTACCGCCATACGTTGTTTGCGATAATACGGCTTTAAAATAAGTACTTTAAATACTACACAAATGCGAAAAACATGAAATCCGAAAATAGTGGCGATGTTTTAAAACACGACCGATAGGGAGTGTTTTAAATCGACACGAGTTACGAATTTCGCTTTTGCACGTGTCTCGTACGTTTTTTAGTACAGAGGCCTGACGTTAAATGAGCCACTTCTCGCACTAGCGCGTAAAAAAGGAACCATCTGTACTAAAAAGTATATTATAGGCACTCCTATGTGGCAACTCATCTCATTGTTTTACAGTTATGTGTTGCAAAACCTATCGTGTGATTTGTGAAATTAAATTGTATAATAATTACGTTTATTCGTAACAAGGGTATCCAAATGATATATAAAACATTTATTGGTCGCATATTTAGGCACGATTTGTATTAGGCCTATTTTACTTTACGTTATTTTTTAAACAACATTAAGACTCTTTACCTACTTTTTGGAAGCTTACATTACTGCTCGTTTTTATTTTAATTTTGTAATATAGCCCTACTTACACTTTTTCAAACCATTTAGTTTTATTATCCGAAGCTAAATCCTGCTCAGAAATAATAAGAGTTGGTCTTTTATATTTTTTCTAATAGTATCCTGTTATTTACACTTTATATAAACAAATACCTACCTAATGCCGTGGCCATGACATTGGTCTAAGGCGACCGGCTTAGCGGAAAACCATAGGTGCGAGAGGGAGTACCCATATCGGCATTCCGCTCCAACTCATGGATTCGCTCGCCGCTGGTTGCCTTAGACCAATGTCGTGGCCGCGGCATAAGGCCTGTTTATAAAGATAAATACCTGAGTAGTGTCTATGCTACTTTATAAATCCCTAGATAACATTATCATTATTATTTTTTCAAGTTATGATAAGAAAAAAGACAAAAACTGAGCACTACCGTCAGCCCATACCTTGTCAAAATAAATACCTTGTGGTGAATAACTAGGTGGAAAACTTAAGGAAATTACCTGTTGTAAACTAGATCACAGAATTTACATTCAAATATAGAACGTCGAATGTCTTACAGTATCTGTATCAAGAGTTGAAAAGTAAAGGTGCATTCAGACCAAACGAGCATTCGCTATTCTAACCCCCAACTCTACGAAATTCGATAGTTACACAAATCGTGATTCGTTGATTTCGT
>JALPQI010013889.1:0-37171 GCA_025490895.1 Thaumatotibia leucotreta | reverse complement strand
TATTCGATGTAAGGCTCATACTTCTGAAATTCATACTCATAGATGGTTTAAGGTTTCTACGTAATGTTTTATTAGGTATATACTCGTATCGTATTGAACATGTTTTCATGAATCATTTTAGATTCTAGGTGCTTATTAGATACTTATTACGGAAATCTACTACTCAAATAATAAAAAAATAATATCTGATAGATATTGATATTATTACTCGTCGTTATTAACTGGGTTTACCGCATTGCAAATCTAGATAAGGGGTTGAGAAAAAAGAGGGCAGTGCAGGTAAAAAAAATAGAAAGAGAACAATGTATGAAAGACTTATCAGTTGTTTAGTAGTTTTAGTTGAAAATGCAACAATATCTAATTAGTCACTTAACTTCACTCTTATCGAATGCAACGTTCAAAGCCTTCCGAGACAAAAAAAACTAGTGTATAAAACTGTTTTTAAAATGAGTGCCAACAGTGACGATGAGGATTGTAGTGGAAAGAGTTCTTCAAATTCCTCAGATCAATTTAGTGTATCTGAAGAAAGAAATAAGCCAGCATTGATTTAAGTGTCCTTTTACTAAATGCACGAAGTACCCAGTTCTTATTTATAGATAAAAGAAATGTAATCCAATTTCAGAGAAATGCACTACTTTAGTAGCAAAATAGTAGTTAGATATCACTCCTTACAAATGGTAAAAATATCGTAAGTAATAGATCACTATTTTATTTTTTAAATATCCGTTAATCCTTACCAATTTGTCAACATAGTCGTACCGAGGTTTTCTATTCAGTTTATTTCTTACATTAGTTGCGAGAAATCAGTCTAACTAATTAGTCGATTACGAAATTCAGTTGTCCGAAATCAATCGGCAACTAATTTAGTTGCAACTAATTTAGTTGCAACTAAATTAGTTGCAACTAAATTAGTCGAACTCTATACAACTAAGATTGATCAATCGTGGTTTTCAGTTGTTAGTTGCAATTAATTCTGTTCAATTTAATCGTTAATTGTTAGTCGACTACTTTTTGCCCATCTCTGGGTAAAATTAGTTTCGAGAGATTTTTGCACCTGTAGTAGTATTTGTTTATGTTTATTAACAGGGATTCTAAATTTAATCAACTGATTTTACAAAATAAGGCCAAATTTGTTGAATATAAGATCGACGAAATCTTACGACAGCACGACCATACTGTGCTACGTTTACCGCCGTATCACCCTTAGTTGAACCCTATTGAAAATATATGGGGGATAGTGAAAAATTACGTGGCAAAGAGAAATATTACAATGAACATGAGTTCTATAATGAGTCTAGGGTTAGGATTTTGGTGGCATTCATGGAACAGAGAGCAGTGGAGTCGATGTTACAAACATTTTTTAGTTGAATAAATGATTAACTTATAAAGTAATATCCAAAAACTGTTTAGTTCAAGCTGGATTTATCAATGAATTTAAAAAAATTACATGAATTTTATTTTTGAGAATCTAGGTAAATATTAATTTTCAAAAAAAATGTTGATAGATGAGAAAATATATTTATTTGATTTTCAAGGTTCTAGTTTTCTCGAAGCCCATAAATTTTATATAATAATCATAAGCTATACCTATTATAAAAAAAAATATTGAACTTCATTTCATAGGTAGTCAAATATTAATACAATACAATTATTTAATACTTAAAATGGGTGAAACCTTGTTAAAAAGAATATAATATTTATGTATTATTTTTGATTAATTAATTATTCAATCAATCATAAACAATTTAAGCAACGACTCCACTGTTCTCTGTTCACCTAATGCCACCAAAATTCCTAACCCTAATAATGACGTTAGCAGAGGATAAATTTTACAGTATAAGTATAGATGTAGAGGAATGGAAAAATGTTTGCCTGCACGCCATTAAAGAGGAAAACATATTTCAAGGCACGGATGAGGCTTTAGATATAATATCAGAAAGAATTATTGTTAACACAAATGATTCATCGGATGAAAGTGGGGATGAGATCGTTCTCATCGTTCTCTCGTGAGTGAAATGTCTGGAGTTGAAGAAGATTAGAATTAAATATTATGGTAATGATTGTTAACAATTTTAGTCTCTAGCTTATCATTGTTTAATGTTATTTGATGCAGTTGGTGTAACTGACTATACGAGCCCCGATGCATATGTTCTCGTCCAGTTAGACAGTTTTTCGAGATTATCCCGTTCATCCGGGGAAAAGGTTTAGAAACAAAACCTTCACTATTCAATAGTAGTACTAAAGTAGTTTCTTTGAGTATAAAATATTTAGACTTAAAGTCAAAGTCAAAGTCAAACTATTCTTTATTCAAGTAAGCTTATTAATAAGCACTTTCGAATCGTCTGACATGAGAGAAAAAAATCTACTACACTATTAATAAATCAGAATTAAAAAAAAATATTTTTTTAAATTTTTTCCACTATTTTTAATTTTGTAAATAATCAATTAATGTAAAGAACCCCATTAATATTAAAGACGACATGGTACACCTGATGCACTGCGAATTTTGCTTCAAGCTTATAAGCGCGGAATTACGGTGGTGAACGAAAATATAATTTAGACACTGGTTTGTTAAAATCGATTTATTAAACAACAAAAGCGTACTTCAGATTGTTGTGTCTCTTGAAATGTAGTACATTAACCATGACTAACGTTCATATAATTTATCATTAGCATAATGTGATCATTTTTAAAATATTCAAAAATTTGTAAAAATTGTTTCGAACTAGACGAACTCCACTGCATCCGAGCCCCGATGCAGTGGAGTTCGTCTAGTAAACAGTATAAAAAATATAAAAGTTCCCAATTATTTATTTCCTTATATGCTGACCGTAAACAACTACAAATGCAAAAATCTCTCTAAAATAATTTACCTATAACATGCATTAAAAACACTAAACATAAAATTGTTTTAATATTAATGCAGAATGTAGACACGCAATAAACGTATTTTTTTCATTATAAGGCACGTCATGACAAAATAATGAAGAATAGTACATTTCGATGCAAGTGCAAACAATTTTTTTTTCGACAGTCGAGGACATTCGAGGGTGAAAGTTAGAGCCCGAGTGAAACGAGGGCGACAATCACCCGAGTTAAAAAGAAGTTTTTACACGTGTATCGAACGACTTTTTTCATAACAAGTGCCTTTGCCGCACACGAAGCGTGCGCAAAGTTTATGTTTCCGCACTAGTTATGAAAAAATATTTCTGTATTAGTAAATTGTTCGAGCAACTTACCTCACAATAAGGTTGATATTCTTCATTTTCTCCTTATGGAACTCCAGTAAGCACTTCTCAAGCGCCATGGAGTAATCCTTCATGTCTTTCTTCATAGCTCTGGTCACCGTCAGCTCGTAGTACTTCTCTTTGTAAGTCTTTTCGATGCCTTGGTCTATCATGTCTTGTAAGTCCTGTTTGCACTGTTTCAGTCTTTCCTGTAAATTAATATTTTCTTTGGTTACCGTGATGATTACTTATGAAATGAAACAATTTAAAACGGGTTCCCTCGGTTCGGAAACACAATTAAGTGTTCATAAACGCGATATAATCCGTTTTAAATAGTTTTATTTCATAATATTTAGTATTGTTAGTATCCATTTGAGGCTGCTGAAAAAAAAGCTTTTTTAGTACAGATGGTGACTTTTTTAGGCTCTAGTGCGAGAAGTGGGTCATTTTACGTCAGGTCCAAAACTTCGGAGGGTCATCTGTACTAAAAAACGTCGTACGAGACACGTGCAAAAATGACGACGGTAAGAATACATTTGTCACCACCTCAGCTCTTCCCATGGGTGCCGTAAGAGTCGACTGAGGGATTTGAAGTGCCAGTAATAACGTAGTTATTTATTGAAGATTGATGTTGGGCAACAGCATCATCATAGTGGACACATAACGGCGATTGCAAACCCGCTTGCCCAGCGTGGCGATTATGAGCATTTACCTTCTAATGCATACGCTTAGGTAATAAGTGTGCGGCTCGACTGACGCGGAATGGAGGGGAACTGCGGGAGCTCGGCCAATGAGACCGGATCATAGTATTTCGAATTTTGAATTTTAACCTTTTCAACGCCTTCCCTCTCGCATCAAATTGTGACATACACGCCAGGATCTCTACTAATGAACAACGAAAATAAACCTTATCTGTCAGCAAGACTGTTACTTTGACAGCATACTCAATGACCACTTTAGTGGCTGCTGGCGTGGTAGCAGGACAACACACGGCCACTTTAGTGGTTCTTGGCGTTGAAAAGGTTAAGAATGTAATTGGTCAATTTTGCACAGCTCTGCTCCGCTCCGCGTCAGTGGAGCCGCACCCATAAGAGGGAATTTTTGTCCAGCACTGAACTAATTATAGGCCAATGAGATGTGAGACAGCGCTTTGGTAGCAAGTATTCTGTGACTAAAATTATCCATCCTGGTCATGTATCTATCATCATCATCATCATCAACGTTCAAAACAGAAAAGCAACGGGGTGATGTGAATGATGTGATTTATTGACCGTGAAACGTTGATGCATTACTTACTTTGTGAGCACTCAATTTCCCTCTATTCTGCTCTCTCTCCTTGCTAATCTGCTTCTCTTTCGCCGCTAAAGCACTTTTCTCCTTCAGAAGATCCATGTTGAACCCGTTAGTCTTCTCCGCTATCTCAGATATCTCCTTCTCGCAGTTCTGGATCTCTGTCTGGATGCCGCGCAGTTTGAGATTGTCGGCTAAATCTCGTTGATTGAGCTGGAAACACACAAAATATTAAAACCCTTTGACCATTTGACAGCATTCAATTTCAAACCATACGTTTTTCTTCTTTCTTCGCCGTGGGGTGACGGCAGTAAGAATACATTTGTCACCACCCCAACTCCTCCTGCGGGTGTCGTAAGAGTCGACTAACCATTCACTTGCTTTGATTTTTGCGATAGACTCTATGTTTATGTAAAATAAGAGTGATGACATGTAACAAAAGCTACATGAAGCAAGTGAGTGGATAAGGGATTGAAGTGTCACTGACCGTTATTTGATAAAATATTGATGATGGGCAGCAGCGTCATCAATGTCATCATAGTAGACACATTACTGCGATCGCCGATCCGCTTGCCCAGCGTGACGATTATGGGCATTTACCTCCTAATGCGTCTATACGCATGGTTAATAGGAGGGGCCTACGTCCAGCAGTGGACTATCACAGGCTGATGATGACTATGACGTTTTTCTAAATTGATTTGGTTTTGTTTTTTATATGACAAATATGTTGCAAATGCCCATTAAAGGGTTAACTGTGTAGAATCACAACATCACAACGTTACACACATCAGAACATGAAAATATAGACAACAGTAATTGCCACGAAATGATTCCCAATTCAGAATGATGTTGGTATAGTTCAGCGTTGAGGCCAAGAATGAGAAAGAGTGAGAATCATAAGTTCAAAGTCTCAAAACATACCCACTGAACTGAGTTTGCAGAGTATACCTAAAGAAAGTTTTTTCTTGAAATTGTTCAGCCACTATTTTCACACCTAACGCTAAATTTCTGTGTATGTTGTTGTATCCCCTAACTTTCTTATTAGACATTCATATTTTTATGTTCAGCCACACTATTTCAGTCTAAAAATCACGAGCTATTTCCTTCTAATACGAAAAAAGGTCACAAAAACATCGAAAAGAAATCCAAACATCCATTTACCTCTTGCTTAGCAATCTCGTCTCTCAGAATATGCCTCCTCTTCCCCAACACGCTCTCATCAATAAGTATCTGTTTCCTCTTATCCGAGAGTTTATCATTCAGTTCGTTGAACATTTTCATCTGGAGAGGGATCTTCTTTTCTTCATGCTGTCGGAGCTCGGAAAGTACTGTCTTGATTCTGTCTACGGCTTTGACTACTTTGGCGATGTAGTTGCGTTTTGATTCGATTATTAATCTGAGGAGATAAATATGCAGCCAGGTTAACAAAAGAGGCAGATATATTTGGAAATCCGTCACGTTGGTACCCGTCATTGTGGTGTAAAAAAATAAAATTGAAAATGATATACTCTGGTCCATTTGCCATGTCAGTTAGCATTTATAATAAAACCTCGAAACACATACAAGCAGAAACGAATATTCAAAAATTTAAATCACGGTTAAAAGAACATTTGATCAGCAAACCATACTGTATAGTCGAGGAATTTAATTTCCTACCCATTTCGTACCTTGTCACAGTGACAATCAATATGAAAGCTGCTAGGACTGTCATATTATAGCTACTATGACAAGGTACGAAATGGGTAGGAAATTAAATTCCTCGACCGTACCATTCAAGAATTTCTAAGCTAGAAATATAATTATTGTCTATTTTAAATAGTGAGTTGATAAAACTATTGTCTATCAACATTAATTATTGTTATTTAGATTTGGATTAGTTGATGGTTTCTCTTGTCATACTTAGTTAATAATTAAAGTTGCTATACCCTCTCAGGGTTCATGTTGATACTGTGTACTTAGCTTTTAGCTATAGATAAGCACCAAATGTACCTACGCAATAAAACATTTGAATTTGAAAAAATTAAAGAAACGACAATCATGGTTTCACTAACCATTACGAGCATTTTAGTTAAAATTAGGTTGGTATGTAGGCTATTTATTTCCTATATGTAGCAACGCGCTGTAGAAACGGTTCAGACGACTCCTAACCTGTTCTTTTTGACAGCGTCAGTCTTAGCATCCTCCTTATCCTGGAGATCCTTCTTGAAGCCTTCAGTGGCCGCCTGCAGCTCCTTCAGCTCGGTGTTGTATCTGTCCTTATCTTCTTCGAGTTGCTTGATCGCCTCTTGAAGCGTGCAAATGCCTTGGACCTGGAAAAACATGTTAGACAATAATTTACATTATTCATCATCATTTGCTGTAATCGCTACGTTTGGCAGGCGGATTGGCGATTGCAGATATCATCATCATATTAGCCGAAAGACGTCCACTGCTGAACATAGGCCTCCCCCAAAGATTGCCGCAATGAACTTATGCCACCTTCACCAACTCATCAGTCCACCTTCGTCCAATATTCCGCTGTGCTTGAAGACAAAAGTATTTGATCAGTGTGTGTTGTCGGTGATAACATACGGTACTGAAACGTGATCACTTACACTGGGCGTCATAAGAAGGCTCAAAGTCACCCAAAGGGCAATGGAGAGGGCTATGCTGGGAGTTTCTCTGTGAGATTGCAGACAATTGCAATGGAATTACAAGGACGCTGCTGCCTATCCACTGGTGCGTTGGATTGCAGTTGATGGGTATTTAATATTATTAGTAAAAGCATAGTAATAATGATATGAAGAATTATGTAAGAGTTTAGAAATAAAAATGGCAAAGACCGTAAGATCTGAAGGCAACATCGTAGTTATTTATTACTTGCTACTTCACCTAATTATTTTGCGCCTAGTAAGGTGACCGCCAAATGTTCATAATAAGATTTAAAGAAAATAAAAATTTACACTGGTGGCGGCCTTACGACGTTAATCTAACTCTGTCAGGGACTTGGAAGTTTTTGTCAAATTCACCGAAATATTCCTACCGAAAGAAGGTAAAACGCTTAAAAGCCTCACCTTCTTCTGCATATCGAACATCTTAACAGATTCTTTTGGCATCTCCTTGGAGTCAGGGTCTTGGGATTTTTTATCAAATTTACCAAAATATTCCTAAGGAACAAGCGACCACAACACTAACCTTCTTCTGTATAGTGAGCATCTTGTCGCGGAGCTTGCCCTTGGCGTCGGTCTTGGCCTGCAGCTTGCGGGCGTGTACGTTGAGGCGTTTCTGTGCGGCTGTCGACCACAACACTGACCTTCTTCTGTATAGTGAGCATCTTGTCGCGGAGCTTGCCCTTGGCGTCGGTCTTGGCCTGCAGCTTGCGGGCGTGAACGTTGAGGCGTTTCTGTGCGGCTCGCACGCGGGTGCGCAGCGCGCTGGTATCGTGGCGCACGTCACGCACGCGTGCCGTGGCTTGCTCTAGCGACATGTCCGTGTCTACGCCGTTGTCGCACATAGGACGGAGCTCTTCCAGCTGAAACGAATAACAATCTTGGGACATCTTACACGAATCGTTACAGGTGTAGTGAGAAATTACTTGCCTTCGGAAACGTTCGTAAACACATGCTGTTTCAGGCAGTGTCACCGAGTCTGACTGAAGTAGCATGACAGCTATTACTGTCAGTCTCAGTGAGATAGACTGAAACAGCGTGACGTTGACGAACGTTTCCGAAGGCAAGTCATTTCTCACTACATCTGTACTGTAGTTGCCGATTTCTTAAAACGAACTTTTTATTACAGATGGTGTGTTTTTTAGGCTCTAGTGCGAGAAGTGTGTCATTTTACGTTAGCTCCAAAACTTCGGAGGGCCATCTGTACTAAAAAAACGTCGTACGAGACACGTGCAAAAACGAAATTCGTGTCGATTTAAAATACTCCCTATCGGTCGTGTTTTAACACATCGCACAGACAGGTATTTGGCCCTAAAAGTCGTTTAATAGTACATTGTGCATCAAGGGAGGTAAGTACGGAATTACTAACGAGAGTGTTAGAAGCCCGACGCCGTTAGGCGGAGGGCTTTTATGACTCGAGTTAGTATTCCGCTTACCGACCGTGATGCATACAATGTTTTTCATCACACTTGCCGACAAAAAAATAAGTTTTAAGAAATAACATTATTAAATGACGTATAGACATTTCTATTACTCCCTAGGGAATTTCACTTTTCTATTACTCCCGCTGCGAGCGCAAACAATGGCGCGCTTAGACAGCAAGTGTGATGAAAAAATATTTTTACAATATATCAATTTATATTATAATTTTATTAGATTTAAAGGTGGATTAGGGTATTTCAATGTAAAAAAATGGCCAAGAGCATGTCGGGCCATGCTCAGTATAGGGTTCCGTATTTATTCAAAAACGGCTGGGCTGATTTTGTTCAAAATAGTTTTATTTTGAAATATTATATAAGCCCACTATTCATTATTATTTTCATATTTTTTGGACCCACGGATTAAGTTACAGAGTTAGAGATCTCCGAAAAAGCCCATGTACAAAAAATTGTTTAAAATTTGGGGGTGTATTGGGGTGGCTCTTTTTTGATTTTTAATTATCTTGAGGGTCTATTCTACAAAATACTATTCAACTTTAAGCTCAGAAATGATCAGAAATATTTTAAAACCTTTATTATATGTGATGATGTTTGTATTTTTTTTGCATTTGTAGAGCTTAAATATTAAAGGCAAATAAAACTAGTAAATAATTAGAATCAACGTAAGACTTAAATTTTATAATAAAGCGCATACCTGGTTGTACACAGTCCATGATGGAAACTAGCACATAATCCACTTTATCATCATAAAATGAGTATTTCAAGACGGTAAAGTTTTGAGCGTATCGAACAATCATAATAACGCGATTGGGGAACAGTAACTTCCGACTGACTTCATGCAGGTAGTTACAGGTTCAAGCGCACCATATTGATTCAGTTATTAGGAGGGGTTATCTGACTTTTCAAAAATACCACTAAAAAGAGGTTAGTGCTAATATAAAAAAAATGCATTTTAAGCGACTTTTAGGGCCAAATACCTGTCTGTGCATCGCCACTCGTTTCGAATTTCATGTTTTTCGCAATTGTATCGTAACATACTATTTGTCAGTTATAATTGATCCTTATTAAATTAGTATGATAGTGAGACCGACCATTTTTCCAATAGCCTTAACGTCATATGGCCTCATATGTATAAGTCTCATTTCTAAACTGTAAAATGTTCATTCCTATAAACCTGCAACTATAATCATTAATTCAAATTGATCGTTTATTCCTCAATTCAGATGGACAATTACTACTTTGTATGTAATGTCCTTTTTACTTAGGCAATTTTTCGAAACTAACCATTTTCGTTCAAAAACGATGTCCGAGTTTAACAAATTAACATAATGTTTTCGACGGGAAAATGTCTTTATTGAAACATTTCCGACACGCTCCTTGAAATTAATCAATAGGGTTCAAAATCTAGGACTTCTGAGATGCCGAAAGGTTTTTAAACTTGTTTTCGAGCGAACGGATACCATGAATATTACGAACATAAAACATAATTTTTATTTTCTACAAACTTCACAAGTATTGTGAAGAAAACGAAGTTACATAAAGAGATGTGTGTAGATAAAGTAGTGTATGCAACTAAGGGGTGTACCGATAAAAAACTGGCAAATTCAAATGAAAAAATCGGGTCAATATAGTTAAAAAGCTGTAATTTCTGGCTTTTGTAATTAACTAGGAGGTCTTAAATTAGCTGACTGTAGTACTTTTGTGTCACTACTGCATTTCAGGTACTCACAGTACAGCTTCTTCGAAACCTCTTCAACAATCTTTTCCAAACATTTTTTTCTTTTTTTGTATGCAGTTTTCTAAATTATGGGACTGTTGTCAATATATCTGGCTATTCTTCCCGTGTTCCTTAAGATATCCTTGACTTATGCATACTATCCTTGATACTTTTTGGGACTGATTTCGCTTCATAAAACTATACCGAAGAGACTAAGATTTGTATAGGATTAAATAATTGATTAAAGACCCATAAAAATTTCACATAATATGTGACATAATTCCCTTCACAGAGTATTACTGCGCCCAAGGCAGGGGTATATTAAAAAAAACATGGAGATTAACCAGTAATATAGGTCACTTCTGCAGAACACGAAATCGCGCAGTGGAGAATAAAAAAAGAGCTTGGAAAAATATTTTTCGAAGGGGTTCTGGAGAACTTTTATTGTGAATACTGAAATAGGCTACTTGACCCATTTTTAAAGTTTGTCTTATATTATTAATCATTGTCTGATAAACAGAAAAAAAATATAAATATATTTTTACACGACCTAGAAAACCGCAAAATTAACAGACGTTCGAATATGGTCCGCACCGCACCGCGAACTTGGTCCGCTCCGTACCAAATTCGATGGTGTGTTCAGCGGTCCGCTGACATTATTATTATTATTGACGGTGCGGTCGGTTCGATGGTTTTCCCACAGGATTTGTTGCGGTCCGTACCAAGTTCGCTCGTGTGGACGGCGCCATCGCACCGTTCCGCGCTTTATTTGTAGGTAATTAATTAAAAGTAAACAAAAAATTCGAAAATTTTCCAAGCAATTCAGCAAATGCATCAGAATTCATGCGAAAATATGTACGAAAATCTTCGTCATCGAGGTCTCTAATAAGTCGCATATAACTATATGACTCTGCCTTTAAAATACAATTTTGGACATTCTTTTATTTTTTTTTCTGTCTATTAATTGATGTTGTAGCGACGATGGTTGCCACAACTAACGCGATTTTAGCTTTTTTGGATAAAATCGGAGGCATATCGACGTGATCACTGTCTAGTAGCACGAAAAGCACTGGACCGTTTTTGAACGGTGCGATGGTGTGGCGAGTCGATCGCACTTAGGAAGCGGACCAAGTTCGCGGTGCGGAGTGGACCATATTCGAACGTCTATTAATACTTTTAGATTAGACATGAAGTTAGTTTAAGATCCTATGACGTCACATCATGGCCGACACCGTTTTCAGAGTACGAAATAAAAAAAATAAAAAAAAACAAATTTTTCAATAAAAAATATGTACCCATCAAACACTTTTAATACACTGTAATCGAAAAATATTGATCTTTTCAATAAATACTACTGAAAATAATAATTTTTTGCACTAAATTTGATATGAGTCAAGTAGCCTATTGCAGTAGCAACAAAAAAGGACCAAAGTTAGCTAATTTAAGACCTCCTAGTAAATTACAAAAGCCAGAAATTACAGCTTTTTAACTATATTGACCCGATTTTTTCATTTGAATTTGCCAGTTTTTTATCGGTACTCCCCTTATACGTAATCAGGCATTACGTACAGTTGCATAAACTACTATTCTCTTAGCAAAATTTGAGTAAAATTGGTGCCTATTATTTAGTAGTATATTTATACTATTTATATTTGCTTACAAATGATTATCCATTTATATGGATAGCAAATATATCACGATTGAAAAGTGAAGAGCGTCATTCATAACAACATACGACCATAAATCCCGGCTTTATATTTTATTTTATTTTATTCAAGGAGAACCAACAGCTTCACATCTTAAATAGTAAGTAAGAATACAAACAGAAAGCCAATTACAGGAACTCACATATAGTGATAGAACAAATTTACACATAGCGAGTGATTGAGCACATTCGCAGACACATGCAAATTGTTAAAAGAAAAACCGATAGACATTATTATGTTATCAAGAGAACAAGTTTTTTTTTAATACTTAATTTTATATTAACATACCTTTTTGGTTGAAATGGCGATTTCAGTTTTATAGCGGTCCATAAGTGGCATGTCTCCAGATATCTGCTTCAGATTCTGCAATTTCTGTTCTGGCTCTTTTAGAGCAGCTGTGAGCTCTTCCACTGTTGTTTGTAGGGTCTTGATTCTCTGCAAAATAATACTAATAATAATATTGGTCTTACAGTAACCGAACAAGCTTCATATTATTATGGCACTTTCAATTAGGATTGAAAATTTCCGGATTAAATCCCGTTTCTTTCCAAACAGCTCGTTCTTTCCGGATTTTCAGAATGAAAGTTTTAACTTTAATTTTCAACTCTAAACCAATGTAGATTGAGTCCAATTTTCATTGTGATGCAAGGGCAGCAACAGCCACCGCAGCACGTGATTATTGATTGAAGAGTACTACTTAGTAGCGAAACGACCGAAGTCCTAAAGATCGGAACTGGTATAGTTCAACCAATATAGTCTTTCATTGTAATCCACAATACTTAATTGTAATATTCAACATTACTTAATCTCTGAAAAAGTACCAAAATAATATGGTATCTACATGCGAACATGTGCCACTTACTCTATACACGCTTATACAAAGAGTCACGAATGTGATATATTATTGGCCGGTACTGTAAGGTACACCCGGCTAAGATCGGATCTAATGTAAGATCGGATGACCGCAATAACTACCAAAATAGTAGTATTTTTTCCTCACTGGCTATATTATGCATGACGCCATTTCACCCGGCCGGGTGTACCTTATGTTTTTTTCTTTCTTTCAACATACCTCATCCAGGCCCTCGAGTCTCGTGCCAATGTCCCTCTCCTTATCCTTCAGGCCGGCAATTTTCCCGTGGACGGATTTGAGAGAAAGCACTTCATCCTTCTTCGCGGACGTGCGTTGTAGCTCTGTCACCTTTTCTACAGCACTGGTCAAAAGTTTAAGTTCACTCCATTTCGATATAAAATAGACTTTCAAGCGATCATTTTTTCAGTGTTTACAGCAAAATATTTTTCTACCAATGTCTTGCTGATTCGAGAGCTATTTAATGTTAATTTCCCATAAAATCAGGACAATTTTATACATCGCATCCGATACTAATTCATGGGCAAGTGAAGTATTTTTTTGATCATCATTAGTATGAGCACCGCCTGGCCATGACTACCAAAAGCTGACACAGCTGCCTCAGTTGTCCGACACGTTCGAAAGTAACGGTTATTTAAAAAGGAATAGCTCAATAATCAGTCACATATTAGTTGCTGGAAAAATGATACCGAAAAAATCGATATTGTATGAAAATGGTGGTGCGACCTTAAATTTTTGACCGGTACTGTAATTCCACTGGAACGTTTAAATGCCTGCCTGTATAGGTAACGCAACAGAGAGGTCTAACCTAACATTAACATACCTCATCCAGGCCCTCAAGTCTCGTGCCAATATCCCTCTCTTTGTCCTTCAATCCGGCAATCTTCCCGTGGACGGATTTGAGAGAAAGCACTTCGTCCTTCTTCGCGGACGTGCGTTGTAGCTCCTCTGTCACTTTTTCTAATTCCGCTGGCACGTTTAGGACTTGCTTGCCTAGGGAGGTTATTAGGTCTGTCACCTGTGGATACAATGAATATAAGTACAATACTTTACTCTGGCTTCTGTAAAATGAATGACTAACAGCAATATTAAAAAAGTGACATTGTTGATGGTATAACGGATTTTCATTCATAATATTATAAGATCTTATAAATATTAGATGTCATATTACTCATATTATTGGGGATCGAACCCACGTGCTCAGCTTTCGCGACTGATGCCTGCACCCCTCGGCCACATGGTATTCATGTACAAATCAAAATATTTAGTTAATAAATAATTTGATTTGTGTTTTCACAATACGTTCAATTATAAAATCTGTTCGGAAACTGAAGACACGTTAGGTATATGGGTGTGCTTTGCTACCAGACACTTTAATTTCCCACAGACAATAAATACACCATTTTTTTTGTGTGGCAAGACAATTCCATTCTACCACCAACCACCATTGTTTATTTTGTTGCCACACAAAAAGTTATGCATTGAGTTGAGTTGAAGTAACTTGTGGGGCATTCAATTGGTATTTTATTTGTTTATAGAGTTAGAAAAACGTATTACTGTTCACGACTTATGTTTCACCCTGTAATACCTCATTATCAGAGTTGAAGCCTCGGTTACAAAGTGGACAGCAGTTGCTGTCTTTCAGCAAACTCTTGTATTTATCGATGACGACTGTAGATGCTTGCAAAACAGCTTGTTTTTCCTGTGGATCAGAAGTTATGTTATGGTTATTTTAAGACAGAATATAACGTAAAATGGTTGAAATAAATTTGCAGACAGACAACAAAGCGATCTAATATACAGTGTGTTAACATGAGGCAGGCTTTTATTTGAACCGAGGATTGAGATGCAGATTCTTAGCCAAGCCGTGTGCATTATTTGTTTAAAAATCCTAATTTTAAAAGTAATTATCTTTCTAAGAAAAGTTAATTGAGAAGCAATGTACTTCAAAATAAATCGTTAATTGGCACTTGACAATGACAGATCGCAGCCACTCGCAACGTTTGACAACTAAGCAGTACACGCGTTACATTGATCGTTCGAACGAAATAAAAATAATTGTTCAGTTAATTTAAATATTTGTCAACTCTTAATACTTGAAAACGATTGCCAGTAATGCGTATTATTACCCATTTTCGTAAAAGCCTGGGTCATGGTAACACACTGTATATTTTCCTTTAGAGCTACGGAACCGTAAAAATTCCTAAATAATGAATCTAACCTGTAACTCTTCAACCAAATGGGTGAGCTCCTTAAGAGTATCTTCATAAGTCTGGTTACCACAGGCTTTCTTGATCTTGGCGTCGGATTTGACGATCTCAGCGCGTTTTTCTGAAAGCATCTCGCCTACCGTCTTCCGTTCCGCTTCTAGGCTGATTAACTGTAACCAAAAGAAGACATTTATATTTCATAATTTAATATTTCTAAGCGACGTGACAGGCCCAGAGATGGGGACAGTGGGACGATTTGGACTCATTCCTTGACCGGAGGAAGCACAAAATCGGTGGAGTTCTCTTTCTTCTCAGAAGAGACCGGAGGAAGCACAAAAGACATGGAGATCCAGTAAAGAGGCCTTTGCCCAGCAGCGGGACACCAATACAGGCTAGGAAAAAAAATTGTCTAAGGTAAATAAATAATCCCCTCAAAGAGATTCGAAAATTAAACCCCCAGTTTCTTATACAGGGCCATTATCAACTAAAAAGATGGCCAAAAATAGGTCCATTCCTGTTGCCTAGAGGTTTTGGGACTCAGAATAGGTTCCATAGGAGGTTTTTGTAAGTTTCAGAAGGACCGTTTTTTTTTTGACATTGTGTAGGTACGCTACTAGGTTTTACTATAACTACTTAGAAATATTACATCTGAAACTACTTATTTTGCTTCCCATAACGTCACTAGCAACGGGAATACCCTTATTTTTGGCCACTCTGTATATAAGTCCAACTGAACAATTTTTAGTATAGGACCAATGCAAAAATAGCGAAAAAAAAGGCTCGTACTTATTGGTTACGTGATCTCGACATTTTGTACGGGAAAGTTTTTTTTTTGCGTTTTTGGCGTTGGTCCTATACTACAAAGTTGTTTAACTATTCAATGTAATGTAACTCGTGTATACACACAATGAAAGAAGTCATTCTTTTTATTCATTCCATTTGTGCCAGCTTTAGTGAATTTACCTGTATTGAGCCCCTACTCATGCATTTGCTCGAGCATTTTAGTCTCTAAGCAGAGGTTAGTCACACCTCCTTGCTCTTTAGGCCTCGCTATATGAGCGCTCGTGTCCCTATGTGTCAGTACCTCCCTCTGCCTCGCTATATGACCGCTCGTGTCCGTATGTGACAGTACCTCCCTCTGCCTCGCTATATGAACGCTCGTGTCCCTATGTGTCAGTACCTCCCTCTGCCTCGCTATATGAACGCTCGTGTCCCTATGTGTCAGTACCTCCCTCTGCCTCGCTATATGAACGCTCGTGTCCCTATGTGACAGTACCTCCCTCTGCCTCGCTATATGAACGCTCGTGTCCCTATGTGACAGTACCTCCCTCTGCCTCGCTATATGAACGCTCGTGTCCCTATGTGTCAGTACCTCCCTCTGCCTCGCTATATGAACGCTCGTGTCCCTATGTGACAGTACCTCCCTCTGCCTCGCTATATGAACGCTCGTGTCCCTATGTGACAGTACCTCCCTCTGCCTCGCTATATGAACGCTCGTGTCCCTATGTGTCAGTACCTCCCTCTGCTTGTCCTTGAGCCTGGCCTTGCCGGCCTTGGCCTCGGCGCGCCACTCGGCCTCGGCCTTGTTGGCGGCGACGGCGTAGTTCTCGTCGGGCAGCGCGCCGAGTAGCGCAGCGATCGTGCTGCTGTGCTTGCTGAGCAGGGAGGTCAGTTGCTCCTGCTTGTGCATTTTTAGTACATGACCAACCCAAAAATAGCAAAAAAAGACTCGTACTTATTGGTTACGTGATCTCGATATTTTGTACGGGAAAGTGTATTTTTTTTTGCGATTTCGGCGTTGGTCCTATACTAGAAGTTGTTCAATGTGACTCGTGTACAGAATGATATTTTATTCACCGTTCACCAGTACTACTGTGTTTATAGGTAAATTCACGAAAGCTGGCACGAATGGATCGAGTAAGTGACAGGAAGTATGGATGTCTTAATGACAGTAGATACAGGTTGGTATAGGACGACCGCATACACACAATGACAGATGTCATTCATTTCATTCATTCCATTCGTGCCAGCTTTAGTGAATTTACCTGTACTGAGCCCATCAAGAGTAGTTTTGCATTTGCTCGAGCATTTTAGTCTCTAAGCAGAGGTTAGTCATACCTCCTTGCCCTATAGGCCTCGCTATATGAGCGCTCGTGTCCCTATGTGTCAGTACCTCCCTCTGCCTCGCTATATGAACGCTCGTGTCCCTATGTGTCAGTACCTCCCTCTGCCTCGCTATATGAACGCTCGTGTCCCTATGTGACAGTACCTCCCTCTGCCTCGCTATATGAGCGCTCGTGTCCCTATGTGTCAGTACCTCCCTCTGCCTCGCTATATGACCGCTCGTGTCCCTATGTGACAGTACCTCCCTCTGCTTGTCCTTGAGCCTGGCCTTGCCGGCCTTGGCCTCGGCGCGCCACTCGGCCTCGGCCTTGTTGGCGGCGACGGCGTAGTTCTCGTCGGGCAGCGCGCCGAGCAGCGCGGCGATGGTGCTGCTGTGCTTGCTGAGCAGGGAGGTCAGTTGCTCCTGCTTGTCCTTTAGGCCTCGCTCGATTGTGTCCCGTTCGGCGATTTTGGCTGTTTGCTTTTGGAGCTTGGCCACCTAATTGGGAAATAAGGAAAAGATTAATTAAATATTTACAATACAATACAATACTCTTTATTGCACACGAAAAAAACAGTAAAATAACAGATAGTGTTACAGGTATAGGTATTACAATGGGCGGTCTTACCGCTAAAAAGCGATCTCTTCCAGACAACCTAAGGAATATTTAATGCTTACATCTTTTTTTCTCTAATATCTTACAATTTGTGTACGTAAATCGAACTAATCTAACCTATATCTAAGACATTGTGACATTGTACCGAGGATGCTGATTGCTGACGGCATTTCCTCGCTGCACCGCAATGTATTACAGAAAAAAATTAGTTTCTATATTGTAGCGGCAATAAAGTTTCGAAACACACAAGTAGATATATTTTATATTCATATAAAAAAAATGTGTTTCTTATTTATTTTTTTATAGATGTTACTTGCTGTTAGTAATTCTGGACTCCTCCTCGTGATAAGAATGTTGCCAAATAAATGTTATTTTTTATTGAGTGATCACTTTATCAGTATCACTTGAAAAAGAAATAAATAATAATATAGAAATATTCAAAATTTGTCATTGAAATTTTTACCTACCCGGCAGGAAATAAAGTTAATTTCAGTTTGTCCGAAAATTTAATGAGCCAAAACAAACGTAACCGTAAATTGAATAAGATTTAAATTTGTTTGATATTAATAAGTCCTATAAAGCCTTAAGAGGATATGACATTTTATCCCTTATTCATAAACGTCGGGCTTCTAACACTCTCGTTAGTAATTCCTTAATTACCTCCCTTGATGCACAATGTACTATTGTTAACTTAACAAGTCGCTAATAATCGTGTCATTGTTCAACATTGTTAAGACCGAAAGGGACAAACAATTATTAGCGGCTTGTTAAGTTAACAAACGTTTATGAATAAGGGGGTTAGTCTCTAAGGCACTGGTCTCACCGCGAGCTACAAAGCTATGAGCTAGCTCGCGGTGAGACCAGTGCCTAAGCATGGCCAGGAATGTAGCCTTAAAATGTCGGCTAATATCAATTACCTTCTGATTCAACTCATCTAGCTCTTTCTCGTGTTGTTCAATCAATTTCTCGTCTTCATTCATTTCCTTCTGTAGTTCTTCAGTGTTCAGTTCATCTAAGGTGCTCTGGTATTCCCTGGTTAAAAATAATAGTAATTTAACCTTTATCTATACACTAACAAAATATTAAAATATTTCAGCCTTCCATAGCCTAGTTTCTAGTGACCCTGCCTACGAAGCTGGAGGTTCCGGGTTCGAATCCCGGCGAGGGCATTTTTTGTGTATTTATTTATCACAAATATTTGTTGTTAAATACATAAACAGCCATGACCAAGGGGTCATGGCTGTTTATGTATTTAAGTATCTATATGTAACTATCTATTATATATATCGTCGCCTGGTACCCACATCACAAGCCTTAATTGAACTTACCATGGGACTAGGTGACAGATCAGTATAGATAGCTAACGGAGGCATGGAACATGTCGCAGTGTTATGGCCGATTGGCCTTTATAAGTGTGACAGATGCGCGCCATATGAGCCAGTCGCAACTTACCCGCGACTGCAGAATGAGCTCAGACATATCCGCAAAATGCCGAATTGTGCCGTTATTTCTTGTAAAAATAGGAGTGTAAATAAAAAAATCAAGGAGTATAGAGTCACGTACCACATGTAAGTATTGATTTTTTTAGTTATTACTTGACAAAACCACGTATTTTTACAAATAATATTTAACAACAAACCGCTGACATAAATGTCATAATGATTTGTCTTGGGCGTACCAATTGGTTGAACTATTCAGTGACAAATTGTATGTGCGTTTTACATTGACGGCTTAGAATAGCAAGCAAGTTGCAATTTGGTAAGCGACTGTGCAATGTATCGAATTGCTAGCGATATTCACAACAGTACTATCATTTCTTGGTACGGCCGCTGCGAGTAGGCCGCGAACTAGAGGTACGACTGACTGTGCCGATGATAAATAAAATAAACGTCGATAAATTGTTGATGTATTTGATCATATTCAATTTTTCTTACATATTTTGATCTTTGTATATCTTATCCGTATAAAGGTAAAACAATATAAATGGATTATATCGCGTATATTCATTATTTTGAGCCTCTTACAATACCGTTGTCAAACGTTGAAATTGTTTTATTTAAATATGTGACCATCGCGGAAACGGAAGATAACATTATGTTTATTAAGGTTACAACCGTCTAAATAATTATTTGTTCATTTGATTCCCAGCAACAAATCAGATAATGTCGTTAGTAAATTGCTTCGTTCATCATATTCAAACATATGTTTATAAAGATTAGACACATAGTTCAATGCGATATTTTAGACTGTATTTCTTTCTTATTGAATAATAGATCGATTTTAATGTTTTTCTTAATATTCCGGCCTTATCAAATATCTATGGATAATAATTTATCGACGTAGCCTCTTCTCTAGTGCCGCGCTTCACTCCGCGCTTTAGCCAATCACAGCGTGGCAAAGGCCCGACCTCGGAGACACCGAGACACATTACGATTTCGCTTCGTTACAAATCTCTCTCTTTCATATATCTATGGACTAGGTCGATTTGTGTGAGATGTCCCGAGATATTATTTATTTATTTATTTTTATATCATGGGACAAAATTGCACAAATCAACTTTGTACCCACAGTAAGCTAAATAGAGTTTTGGTTGAATTTCTGAGCAAACGGTTCTCGATTTAGCGAACGAAGATCGTTATCATCTCTTAGGTGGTACATACCAGATATTCAGGGTGGAAATTATTTTTGGGTCAGTGAGGGAAGCTATCAGATCCAGAGTAGCTACGCGAAAATGGTCTTAGAAGACATTCTCTCGATTTTAAATTGTTGAAGATTGGCGTTTACAGATTTTGGGAAAAACATACAGGATGCGAAAAATGAAAATTTTTGAAATTTTCGGCTAGAAAAGAGCTAATCGAGAATTAAAATTTCCATATCAATTGCATGATTTTTTTTTTCGTGTTTAACGTTTTTAATGCTGATCGATTCTATTCCTTCCAGTAACAATAGTTTCCTTGGAGTCGACTTACGGCAACGTACAAAAAAGCAAAAATTGTAAGAAAACTTTTTTTCTCGCACCCTGTATGCTTTTCCCAAAATCTGTAAATGCCAATCTTCATCAATTTAAAATCGAGGGAAGTTCTTCTAAGACCGTTTTCGCGTAGCTACTCTGGATCTGGTAGCTGCCCTCACTGACCCAAAAGGAATTTCCGTATAAATGATTCGTAAACTTGCTGTTTAGAAGTATTAGATATACTCACTGTTCAGCTGCTTTTAATTTGGTTTCAATCTCTTCAAGCCGGGACCGGGACACATTGGCATCATTTATTTCGTTATCCTTCTTGAGTATGTGTTTCTTGGCCGTTTCTATGTCAAGCTCCTTGTTCGATATTTTCTCATTATGTCGCGACTGTAAAAAGTGATTAGGTTTTCATTTAAGCATTTTAAACTTTTTTGGTGTATGAATACAAGAAAAACAGTAGCAATAATGTTATAACTTATAACTACTAAAATACAGGGCGTCCCAAAGTTATGGGACATGAAGGGGAAGTATCTTAAATATCGTAGATAGTGTATTTTGCTAAAAGAAGAGTTCATGTTATTTTAAAAATTTAGTAATTCTGCATTCACACTTTTTCAAAAAATTACATGCTTCACCCGGAAATCGAACCAACTACATTTTTTTTCGAATTTTTTACCAAACTTTTTTGGTTATTCTTTTAGTTTTACTTTAGTTTTACTTTTAGTTATACTAAGTTTCTTAAGAAATGTTTTTATTTTTTAACCATTCTTTCGAATAGCATCATAAAATAACGAAAAAAATATTATTATTAAAGTAGGTTCGATGCCCAAAAAAAGGAAAATTTTTTTGGAAAATTTTTGAATGCAGTATTATTTAATTTTCAAAATAAAATAAAGTCTTCTTTCAGCAAAATATCCTATCTACGATATTTAAGGTACTTCCCCTTCATGTCCCATAACTTTGGGACGCCCTGTATACTGCTCTACAGAATTTTACGTATGTTCACGGGCCATTTGCGCCATACTACTTTGTATGAAAATTTCATACAACATTCTCTAGGAAACCCTAAACTACATTTTTTCAGTAGAATATAAAAGCTACAGAGCAAAAATTATCCGGGAGAACCCCTTTTCATGTGAAGAAAGACACCATAGGATTACCAGCATTATTGTGTACAAAGTAAAATCCGAAGTCTTTGTCCTGGTTTTGCAAATTTCAAGAGTGCAAACCTAGCTACAGATGCAATGTGCCCATGAGAAAAGGGAAAAAATTCAACAGCGGATTTCTGACCAAATTTGAAGTTAAAAATGTCATATGAAGTTTTCTGGATTCAGTCTATTATAAGAGAAAATTCGATTTTTTCTTAAAACCGTTTTAGACCGTTACGCTATGATAAACGCATTTTAGGAAACTATTTTGTCACCAAGTTGTCTTAGTCTTATCGCACTTAATGGACAGACATCAAATGAACAAAAAAAAACCTTTAATAACCTAGCAAATGTAAAAAAAACCCTAAAGTGCATTTTTGCGATAGTTTCATTAATGAAATCCTTTTTTTGTGTATTAAGGCATTTCAAACATCAAAAAAAAATTTTTTTCACTCATTTATCCTTTTTTGCTTCTTTTAGTCTTAGGAATATGCTGCTAGAATTTTTCCCTCATGGACACCTATGTATACATATGTGCCAGACATACGGAAACTGTGGTCGTCAATAAAAAAAAAAACACACAACAATTGATCACTTGCCGGGTCCACACTCGAGCACCCTCAGAAGGAAATTTTCTCGCTGGTACCGTGTAGACATGGCTAATGACGTTAGTCTCTTGTATTTACCCATACAAGACAACTTACCAAGGCATCCCTGCTAGCATTGACATGTGACTGCAATTTATTTGCCTCATCGTCAGCCTGTGACTGTGTGGTCGTCAGATCCTTGTTGACTCTTTCACCTTCTGTTGCAGGTCTTTGAGGCTGATGATGATGTACTGTGTAGACCCGGCCAATGACGTTAGTCTCATGTATTTACCCATACAAGACAACTTACCAACGCATCCCTGCTAGCGTTGACGTGTGACTGCAATTTATTTGCCTCATCGTCAGCCTGTGACTGTGTGGTCGTCAGATCTTTGTTTAACTCTTTCACCTTCTGTTGCAGGTCTTTGAGGCTGATGATGATGTACTGTGTAGACCCGGCCAATGACGTTAGTCTCATGTATTTACCCATACAAAACAACTTACCAAGGCATCCCTGCTAGCGTTGACGTGCGACTGCAATTTATTTGCCTCATCGTCAGCCTGTGACTGTGTGGTCGTCAGATCCTTGTTTAACTCTTTCACCTTCTGTTGTAAGTCTTTGATTGCCTTGTCGGCTTCTTCTTCCGTTTGTATTTCTTTTGTCTCCATCTCTGAAATGTTAGGGTTTGTTGAATTTTACTTGTCGTGACGGGAGTAAGAATACATTTGTCACCACCCCAAATCTTTCCGTGGGTGTTGAAGGAGTCCACTAAGGGATTGAAGTGTCAATGAATATTCCTATATAGAAGATTAATAATGAGCAGCAGCATTATTATAGTTGACAGGGAGAAACTACTGCGATCGGCAACCTGCCTGCCCAGCGTGGCGATTATGGGCATTCACCTCCTACTGCGTCCATACGCACAGAGAAAGGAGAGGCCGTTGTCTACCAGTGGTGGACTGATATAGGCTGATGATGTAAGTATATTTTTGGCATCTAAACCGTAATGATATCTTTGACGTCCACTTTACATACATATTATTAATAGGGATCGGAACTATGGGTGCAAAACTTTAACAAAACTTGTCAAAAAGACATGAAAGAGCACATACACCCATTAAAATATACAGTAAGTTCAGTAGGCAATAAAATTGGATACATATTTTTCAATAATATTCGTATTTTTCTTATATAAAGTGTTCCTATATATAAGTTTTGAAGTTTTGTTAAAGTTTAGCAGTTCCAATCCCTAATCATTAAACATTTATTTATTTATTTATTTTTATTCCAATAAGTTTCACAGCATTACAGTAAAAGCCAAGTCACTGCGAACTAAAAACATGGCTGTACATACCTGCTAACACTATAGCCTCCTCAATCAACTTGTTCCTCCTATCAATTTTCTCCTTATTCTGGTTCTCTAGGAAGTTAAACTCATTCAATTTGACCTTGTTGTAGGTCATTTCGTTCTCTATCTTCTCTCTCTCTTTGTCGAAGGCGGATTTCCGTTCGTAGATTTCTATGAGTTCCTTCTGTTTGTCTCTTACTGTTTGATCGTGGGTTGCTGAAAAATGAATTCAATTAGATTAATAGGTAATGAAAATCATTATTATATAAATCGATCTTATTTTATCATTAGCATAGATCGGACTTACCGTCGCTAAAATGCTAATGTTTAATTTTTGCGCGAGGTTCTAAATGCAATTGAAAACATGACTGAGAAAATTTTGTATCAATAAATGAGGAGTGTCTTTTCAAAAGGACTTATTTCCACTTTGTCAATAGATATTATTTCTCTTTCGAAAACAAAGAAAAAACAACCCTTGTGGACAGAAAATAAGCCCTTTTGAAAAGACACTCCTCAAATACAACTCCGTAATATAGTAATCCATCTTGGATCTTGTTTTATATACGAGTAGGAGTTTTTTGGGATGGATAGTCTGTCTGTTCTATGGTCACTAGGATCTAAAATTGTCTATAAATCAAAATAAATCAGGGAGAAGATATACACATCAATTGTGCTCCAAACTAAGCAAAACTCGTATTGTTGGTATTATGGATGGAAATTGAGGCAAATATAAATTAAATTAAACTTACCAATGCTTTCATTCAATTCCTCAACAGTTCCATCAAATAATGATTTAATAGTATTTGTCAAATCTTTTTCTTGAGTCTGGAAATTCTCCAATCTGAGAAAGATAGAAATGTGTTCGTAAAATATCGACACCAACAACATACAAGGCTCTAAGTTCTGAACAAAATTTTGCACCTTATTACATTGTTGTCATCAATATATGAAGGGTTCATGGAAAAAACATGTCCAATACTTAAAAAAATCAGGGCAACCACACCTTATACTGTTAAAAGTAAGGTGGTTTTGCTTTCTGTAATTTGAATTGACTAGACATGTTTTTTCTGTGGACCCTTCATATGCTATCAATGTGTTGTGGATTTACCCATAAATAATACCCATGTACATAATATATCTCTGTTAGGTTCCATTGCAACTTACTTGACTTTAATCTTCTCTCTCTTATTCTCCAATCCGACAATGCTCTTCTCCATTGTCTTAATGGTCTCCAGTTTGGCGGAAACCTCCTCTATCTCTTTGGACAGCTCCTCAATTTTAGCATTCACCTCAGTAATGAGAGTCTCTGTGTTCTCAACATCGAGTTTCTTCTTGTCTAACTCTTCTTTCTTCTCAAATAGATGGTCTACCTCTTGTTCTGCAAGGATGATATAAAATAGAATCATGATTTTGATGAGGTGTCAAATATAATCTGAATGCTACGTGATTAGTTATATGTCTGTCTACGACTTGGTTGCAAGTAAAGGATTGTATTATAGTCACCATCAGGGTCGCGTTTTATAAAGTTACAATTTACAATTTTGCTGTTTGCCTCTCTTTCTAGCCAATATGTGCATGCGTTAGAAAAGCAAACAGTGAAATTGTAAAATGTAACTTTATAAAACGCGACGCAGATATATTGGAGCTGCCAAGGTGCTCAAAAATATCTGAACATACACTCTTACCACCATAACAATAAAGGCCTGCTGATATTTGTGACCACCCTGGCTGCTCCGATATACCTGATGGCAACTGTCCAGTTGCATATTATACAGAATATACAGGGTGTTTTTTTTTCGACCGTTCAAATTCTACGTAGTGAATGTGTAGGTCATACTGACCAACTTTTACTATGGGGACAAAGTCGAAATCGCGAAAAAAAAATCAGCTGTTTCATACATTTCGGCCGGCGTAATGCCGCCAATTTGTATGAAACAGCTGATTTTTTTTTCGCGATTTCGACTTTGTCCCCATAGTAAAAGTTGGTGAGTATGACCTACACATTCACTACGTAGAATTTGAACGGTCGAAAAAAAAACACCCTGTATCTAAAAAACAGTATGGTAACCACTGGTATGGTCGCCAACTTAGAATGTCTGACAAGGCTAGAATTAAGTGATTTTTGAAATTTAAATTTTTTTCCTAAAATTTCCTTTCGTGCCTTGAAATTACATGTGGTATTTAGGCAGGGCATTGGGATAAATGAAATGGTTTATTTGAATGCGGCACCCCATTTTAACCAACTCACTTATGGTAACAATTTTAATGCTTTTTAGAGACTGGTAAATCCACAAGCCATATCTTGTAGTGTGAAACAGGCAAGACAGTTGTTGATTGGCAGAAAGATCTTGGAAAATGAACTAAGACACATGTTATTTCAGTTCAATTGCATATTTATAAAAATGACTCTCACCAAGCATTTTAATATCATGACTGTATTCCTTCCTGAGTTTCTTAAGGTGTTCAAAGCATTCACTGTACTTCTCGGAGTCAAAGATCTCATCAAACCGTTCCTTAACTTTCTGCCCATCATCCAGTGGCCAGGTTGAGTCTTCTTGGTGACAGAATATGACAGAGTTCAAGATGGCATCGGAGACACCTGAAATTACAAAAATGTGAAATGAATAAAGATGTTTCATTGGCAATACTGTTTGTGGCTGGACTGAAGATTGTGTTTATTGCTAACTTTTTTTATGCTGTCATATCTAAATGTGGATTTATGACTCTTAGATATTATTTATTTATTTATTATTTAATAAGCAGGCAGGCAGTTAGAAAACTGATGTAGCCTGTATCCAGTGATCATTGTGACAATAATCATAGTCAAGTTGTAGATGTGATGTACTTGTCTAGTTTTTTTTAATTTAATTAATTTTTAAACTGGCATTATAAACAGACAATACCTTAGCTATAATGTAGGTGTAAATAAAGTATCACATATTAATTCATATTAGCACTAAAACTATACTAACACTGGATTCTATTGTCAGAAATATTGTCAAAAAAAACATTAATTCACTGGTCACAAGGAACCAGAATAAACTGATTGGTATAATTAGTATACATATCATTAGATTTGACTGTATTAACCTCCTGCCTTCAATCAAAACAATAAAATATGCAGTAAATTAAAATATGCAGCTTAGTCGTTCGGATGGCAAGAGGCCGGACGGCTTGACGCTGGTGCCGTGGGAGAGGGGGAGGTGCCTCGTGTGGGACGCTACTTGCGTGAGCACGTTTGCCGCGACTCATTTAGGGCGTACTGTTCGGTCGGCGGGAGCGGCCGCTGAGCAGGCGGCATTACTTAAGAGGGTCAAGTACGCGGGGCTCTCTAATTATTTATTTGTTCCACTAGCGGTGGAGACATCGGGCTGCTGGTGCGCGGAGGCAAAAGCTTTCCTGGGTCAGTTGGGTCGCCGTCTGCTGGAGAGGGGTCATGACCCCCGCTCTGGATGGTTCCTGTCGCAAAGGTTGTCCATTGCGGTTCAACGCGGAAACGCTGCGGGTGCTGATGGGCACTTTTGCGTCGGGAACTTTGAGGGGCTATTTATTTGATTAGGGTGTGTATTTTTAAGGTTTTTTGTAATTTAGTTATTTTTTAAGATGTTTAGTGTTAAGTGTAGTTTTAAGTTTTTCTTTTTATTATGATTTATTTTGTATTGACATGTTTTATAATTATAAATTTAATATGCAGTAAATTGTGAATGAATTTCCAACACTGAAACAGAATAGAATTTCTTTCGTTTGAGGAGACCTTTTAAAAGCCGCTGAGCAGCTAGAGGTTAACAGAGAATTTGTTTCTTATCTTATTGGTCAGGCCGTTATGGATACAGTCTAGTGCAAAAATAAGTATTGAAAGAATCCGCTCATAAATATGTTATGACGTGCTTATTACACAGAATTAGAGTGCACTGGGACATATTAATAACATTTTTTGCCTTCGACTGTACACTTTCGATCCATTGGGATCTTTTGTGTAATGTGAATTTGTTTCTTACCAAGAGCATCATGCATTCGCAGATCCATGTCTAACGTGACATCCCTAGACTCCCCTTGCTCGTTGGTCAGCCGCAGCTGGGAGCTCAGGGTCTGGAACTTAACCTTGCGGTCCGGCAGAGCTGTCACCCGCATGGCTCGGGACACCTCCAGCTGTTCATCATTTGGTGCTAAGATCTGAAACACAATTATTTTATTTAATGGTACTATATTATACTTCCTGCCACACAAAGAAAATTGCCAGTGCATTTTTAATTAGTAGTGTAGGAAATAGGATAGAATTTCATTTGTTTCAATGGCCTCCGAGCAGCTAATAGGCCCCTGGGATGTTGAACCATTAATGTAATACTTGGAAAATGAGTAAAACATTTTCATGAGATGAGTGAACATAGTTTGTTATAGTATACTTAAGTGCTGATTAAATTATCTTATATTTTTGTCCGATCCTATCATTGCAAATTAATAATACTTATTAGAAGAGCTGTTAACTATTTACTATTCCCAACTGGACTTCAATGCATAGCTTAACAACAACTACATATATCAAATATATTCATCTGCGGTTTATGTGTACGCCCGGCATATAACATAAAGTAACCTCACCTCCAGTTTGACCTGTCCTAAGACTTCTGTTGATTTGTTTACTTTAGCATCATGCACAAAACACTCATCACTGCTTCCAGGGGGCATTTTTCCCGTGATAGCATAGCGTAAACATTCAATAATCGTGGTTTTGCCGCAACCATTTTGACCCAATATAAGCGTCAAAGGGGTTTGAAATGTGATGCGTTGTTCGTCGTTTTTGTCCGGACCAAAGCTTCGTATGCCTCTCACGGCAAGAGACTTGATACCAGCCATTATTGGAGAGTCAACATATATAAACTGCTTATCGATAGAACTAGAGTATCCTAAAACTTTCGGCGTTTATGAAACGTTATTGACTTGACGCTTCTGCTCAACAAGGAAAAAGTGGCGGGCGGCGCGGCGACGCAACTTGTATTGGAAATGTTGCCCTTGTAAAAAAATAACTCTTGTAAAATATTAGGGGATCTATTCACTACATTCACTATGAACATAATCTAAAAATGTTTATATCGACAATTTAAATATCAAAAGGTACAATCCAGTTACATTCCTGCGCCACTGACTAACGGAAGTATTGTTATTATTTCCGCAAGTAACTCAGTGGGACTTACTTTTTTCAAAATAATATAATGATATTAATGATTTATCTTATTCAAGTAATAAATGTAATAATAACACGCCATGCATTAAAGGAGTTAAAACGATAGATGTCTAACTGCCAGGATTTTTACACGACTGCAAAATGGAGTGTATTGTTTATTATAATTAGTTACAAATTTAGATTTCCTTATCATATTTCCTGAAACCTTAAAAGCGTGAATGTTTTCTGAAGTAACAAAAACAAAATGTACTAATCAAGTAATTCAAATTGTAGATAGAGCATAATAAGCGAGAATAAGCATGACAATGTGCATCAAAATATGGATTAAAGGATTAAAATATGAATCGAACAAGTAAGACAGACTATGAGTACAACCCTTTATTAATTTGGTTAATGTTGCTAGAGTTATTGTATTTACGTTCGAAATTCGAATACAAATAAATTACACATGAAATTTTATTATTCACCGATCAAAATTGGAACAATGGGAAGGATGTCAATAAATTTTATTTCATTTCATAAAATAATATTACAGGTTTTAATTTATTTATTCCGATAAATGTATACTAAATAATAACAAGCATTTAATGCATATGATGCATATGTTAACAAAAACATACTATAATAAACTTGTGAAAATAGTTTTTGAACGTCATGGTTCTTCTGTGTCTTTAATGCGCGCCCCAGCAATATACGATCTTATGATTTAACTTAAGAGTCTTAAGACATAGATTGGACGTAAACACGAATTTGTCATTTTAAAAATTGACACGTTAGTTTTGATTTTAGGTGTTAATTAGAATGACAAATTAGTGTGGATTGGTTCGGTTTTGCAGAACTTCGTCCGATTATAAATTATTAGGTCGTCGATAAATTTTGCTTCCTGACTGGACCAAAAACGACAAAGATTTTTTTTTAATTCACTGTTTATGTCTAGGTCGCGTTTTATAAAGTATTTACAATTTTGCTGTTTGCCTCTTTTTTCTAGCCAATAAGTGCGTGCGTTAGAGAGACAAACAGCGAAATTATAAAATGTAACTTTATAAAACGCAACCCTGGTTGATTGAGAAAATGCTAATGGTAATTTGTTAGAAGTTAGAACTCCAAAGGAAGTACTTCATATTGGATGGTCTTTGAAGGTTGGCGAAAGAAAACGTGGATTATAATACAAAAAGATGACTTTAGGGAAGCAAGAATTAAGAAGAACACATTGAGAACGAGACAAAATTTATTCCTTAATAGAAACGCAGACTGTTCTAATATCGTTATTATTAATAATTTGTGTCCCTAGATTTAATTGCGATTTCAAGCCCGAGTTAGGTGCTGACGAGAAATTGATTAAAAACGATGCACCTGTTTCAAGGGCATAATTAATATAATTGTTTTATATTTACTCTTTATCGATGGTATAATTATGTCTGTCAGTGTTTGGTAAATAATTAACACATGCTAATGCACGTTGATTGGTAATTTCCATATTTTTTTTATCTTGGAATATCAACTGCATGATATTTCATATTACTTTATTATATATTATTACTACGATTTCTTTGGGGCTAGATAATTATGTTTCTTAGCGGGACCTTACGGCTAAGTGGCGCCAACTAGTGGCATACGTTTTCGAGAAAACCCTCATTCTTATAATACATTACGTTACGATGCCGATTGTAACTGGCTCTAGCATCGTTTAGTTGTACATTGGTTGGAACCTCCCCGTGGTTTCGTCGATCTGTCGGGGAAATGTCAAACAGTCGTCCGCCGTCAGTGTTCTCGGAAAGAAAACCGAAATAAGCAACATTTCTACAAAGTGACACGCATCACGCATAGCAACGTTGGCAAATTAATTGACGATGGCAGACAAAAGAAAAACCAAGAAGCGTAAAGAGGTAAGATTTCAATATTATTCTATCCGTATTCATTGAATACTCTAGCTGGTAATTTGCCTACATTTTTGTGTACGTACGTTGATTCCCCGGTGTCAGAAGATGCTCCTTGTTATCCCGTCATCTCGAGAATCTCCGTCCAATTTAGGCTTTTGCGTCGCATATTTTCCACGTGCCATTTTCCACAGTGACGCATTATGTATTTTATGTACATTCACGCTCAGTGCACTCCGCAAGAAACCATGTTATTTATAATCTTTGTGTATCATTGTGTTGCTTTAGTTTACGGCCCAACAAGTTTTACAATGATTATTAACTTACTGCAATGTTTGCAGTTTTCATACATCACAAAATACCATAGAAATTTAATTGCTTTTGTCAGTATAGCATGTTTATTTTAGTATGTTTAGAGAATCATGTTTTTTTATAGTAAAGTAAGATCATGCATGTATTGAATTAATGATGCCATGTTTTGTTCCGTTCCAGCGAAAAAAGGTTAGAAAAGTTTGTTTATTTTGATTATTAACTGCACAATGTTTTTGTTTCCATATCTAGAACACCATTATGCAATAAGGAACTAGTAGATTAATATAGTTAGCTGAGTTCTCTTTGTAGTTTTTGTTTTTGGGATAATTTATTTTATAATTCTAAATGTAATAAGTTAAACTCACATGTATTTAGTCACTATGTGTGACATGATAATGGAGACTTAGGCTCTCCAAAACATGCTGCATTTAGTGACTAGATACATGAGGATTAACCATTTAAATATATTTAGAGATCACTTTAAACGTTAAAGGACAGCTACGTAAGGAGATACCTAAGCCCTCCTACGCGTACACATATAATGCAGCTGGTCAATTCTGTTGCTCTGATTGCAGACGAGTATTTAAAACAAAGTTCAGCCTAGCCAGCCATATCAGGGCTCACAGTAGATACGTCCATAGGGTTTATTTGGGGTTGCAGTCATCAAAAATGATGAGGAGGACTATATATATTTAGAGGTATTATGTCTCGAGAAAGTTTCAATTACAATTATTTTATAACTGTCTAAAGTAATACTATCATGTTCAACAGTTGTTCTCATATATTTGTATACATAATCAGTTACTCCTTTAAACCAAATATCAGACTATAATACCTTGACAATAGTGTGGTGTTCCAATGGTTATGGTTGTTCCGTATTTATCACAGATATTTGTTTCTTGGTCATGGCTGTCTATATATTTAAGTATACATATTTATCTATATATTATATATATTGTTGCTTGGTTCCCACATCACAAGCCTTAATTGAGCTTACCATGGGTCTAGGTTGATTTGTGTAAGATGTCCCAAGCTATTATTATTTATTTAGTTATTTCATATTAATCTATATGTGCAATATCTATGCAATATTTTGTGTGTGGTGTGATCACAAAGTGCTTATTTTCTTTCTCATCTAGAAAATGTATGGCTTTCTATAGGTGTATAGTTGATTGGTGTTTTTTTTTCCTTATTATTTTTAGTCTGATAGTTAGATGCACCATAGTTTATGATGCACTTAAGTATTTCATTAGATCCATTGTACTTTAGATTGATTTTGTATACTAAAACTTTCACGATTTTCACTCACATTAAAAACTAATTTGAGTGTTTATAACATACACTTACATTTATTAATTTCTTGATGTTTCGGGTGGGATGTTATGACAAGCCCAAGAAGACTGGCAAGAAATTGTAATAACATCCTTTTCCACCTTCCTATGGCTATGCCTATCGTTTACGGAAATGCATTTGGAATTTGAAATGTATTTTTTGTGATATTTCTGCACAGACATTCTCCACTGAATAACTTGAGGCCATACCTTTTTAATTGTATTTCGTTTTGATTAAAAGAGACTCATGACTGCTTGTTATGTATCACTTGTTGTGATAACGCGACAATCTGCCTGTCTGTCTGTAGTGTCTGTCCCTGTGAATCTTTAAAACTATGCAAAAAAAATTGTAGTGATTTTTTTTAATAGGAGTGATTCAAGAGATTTTATTATCAGTATTGTACCCATGCGAAGCCAGTGCGGGTTTCTATGATGAAATATAATCTTTGTACAAAATGTGTGTAAAAATCTTCTAATAACGTTTTAACTTCAACTATACTGTAACGGTTAAACGTGTATTTACTTAGTCACTACGCGCGACATGTTTCAGAGAGCCTAGGTCTCCATTATCAAGCAGTTCAAGCGCTGAGCCCGCGTTCACGCCTCGCGAAACATGCGCGTAGTGTCTAAGTAAATACGTGTTAGTTTAACCGTTCAGGCATGCCTAGGTGCTGTTTTAAGCATAAACTACTATCATTGACCTATGGGTTTCTAACCCCGCAGTTTAAATTAAATCCTCAGATAACGTGTTATTTAGACGAAAATCGAAGTCAAAATTGCATACAATAGTTACAGTAAACAAATACGAATAGATTGAACACGTGTTGCATAAACACGTTACTGCGAGCGGTTTCATTTTACGATTCCAATAGCGACGTCACGCTAGGTTGGAACTAATGCCACTTCGGTGCATCCGCCTTCGTATCCCAGCTATACAATTAACCTCGTATCTGAAACCCTCACTTGATGGAAAAACCACCCGTATTCAGAGTGAAAGAAAGGCGACATTTCCGTATAAATTGGGTGCTGTAGATCCGAGGTTGGATAAGTATAGTGACGTTATGTGTTTTAGTTTTAGCTTGTTATATACAATGTGCCCACGAGGAAAGGGAAAAAATTCAACAGCGGATTTCTGACCAATTTGAACAAATTTTAAGTTAAAAATGTCATATGAAGTTTTCTGGATTCAGTCTATTTTAAGAGAAAATTAGTTTTTTTTTTCAAAACCGTTTTAGACCGTTGCTTCGCAGATTTATGCAGGTTTTCCTCACGATATATACAATTACTGAAGAGCCGTATCAATAGCCGTAAATAAAAGATCTAGGTATCCTGGCTGTGTGGATAATATCATCAACATTATCATATCAGTCGAAATACGTCCACTGGTGGACATAGGCCTCCCCCAAAGATTTTTACAATGACCCCGGTCCTGCGCCACTCGCATCCAGCGGACTCCTGCGACCCTCACTAGGTCTAGCTAGTTTCATGTCTTTGAGACTATACCGCTACCAACCGTGAGTTTTCTGCTGCCTTAACCCCTGGAATGCCGTCACAAGCCAATTGGACTACAATATAAAATAATTCTTTAATTATTTTACTTTTACTTTTACTTTTAATTAATCAACAATCACATTTATGACAGCGGCGTTCCAGGGGTTAACTTTAGCGTCTGCGTAAATTTCTTTATGAAATAGGAAGGATATAATTAACTTCTTCAATGAATGTATGACATGTTAATTCCGCTTTAGTGAACTAACCCAATCTCGGGTTAGGGTTCTCGGGTTATGCAAGTAAGGCTAAGGGACAAACAAGTGGTAAATACAAAATGTATTTATGTTATGTTGCCTACTGATTTTACACGTGCTCAGTGTCATGTTTACAAATAAAACTGAGATTTGCAATATTGTAACGATTCTTATCAGTTCGATGATATGTAAAATCATAAAATACGTTCACTAGAGGTGCGTCCACATTAAGACGTCCAATGGCTTTTACGATTGTCGAAGTTGGCAGTAGTTATTCATCATTCGCAATAATATGGATATAACTTCAGAATATTTTAAACCAATTAATTAATTATTTTCTTAAAGTAATAAATGTGATAATGTAAATGATTTAAAATAAATAAATTAATCATTCTTTCTGTCAGCCTCCGTAGCCTTAGTTGGTACGAAGCCGGAGGTTCCAGGTTCGAATCCCGGCGAGGGCAATATTTGTGTATTTATTTATCACAAATATTTGTTCCTTGGTCATGGCTGTGTATGTATTTAAGTATCTATGTACATATATGCATCTATCTATTATATATATATCGTCGCCTGGTACCCACAACACAAGCCTTAATTGTGCTTACCGTGGGACTAGGCCGATTCGTGTAAGATGTCCCAAGATATTTTATTTATTCTGTCACTCTAATATCGCCTTCGTTGGAGTGACAGAAAAATATTCGAAGTGCATGAATTTCGAATCCATGGTAGCGGAGGTAGGCCTGGCCTACTACCGCGAAAATCGAAATTCGTAAATTTCGAGGATTTTTCTCTGTATACATTAACACGTTCGACGCCGGTGACACAGCGTGTGTGACCAACAAAATCTGATTCCTATGCCAGTGACACACATACGTGATCAGAGTAACCTTATGCTTATGCCACATTTGCAACTTTAGGACTTATACGATTTTCTCATGGATGCCATTGTCAGAACTGGATCAAATTAAAATGGGACCAATCGGTAAGCATCATCAGCTTTCAAATAAAAAAAGAATCGTCAAAATCGGTTCACGCAGTCGGAAACAAGTACCGAGTTTACTTACAAACATTAAAAAAAAAAACAAAAAGAACATGCAGTCGAATTGAGAAATTACTCCTTTTTTGTTGAGTCGGTTGATAAGACAAATTAAGTTGGTTGCGTGTGGTGACGGCAGTAAGAATACATTTGTCACCACCCCAACTCCTCCTGTGGGTGTCGTATGAGTCGACTAAGGGATTGAAGTGTCACTGACCACTATTTGATAAAAGATTGATGATGGGCAGCAGCGTCATCATAGTGGACACATTACTGCGATCGCGCCAATCCGCTTGCCCAGCGTGGCGATTATGGGCATTTACCTCCTAATGCGTCTATACGCATAGTTAATAGGAGAGGCCTACGTCCTGCAGTGGACGTAGGCCAGTAGGTCAGAGCAACGTAGGTCAGAGGCTGATGATGATGATGATGAAGTTGATTGCGCGAATTGAACTGGAGGATCTATTGCAAACATCGAAAATTGAGACATTTGAGACAACTATCTCTGTCGCCGCAATTACATTGCATTTACAGTGACATAGACGGTTGCTTCGAAAATCGAATATTTAGACTCTCTGTCACTCCAATGACGACGTAATAGCAATGACAGGGATAGGAAATTCATGCTCGCGATATGCCCCATACGTCTTAGCGTTAGAAATGTCCTACTTTCCGAACTTTCACTCCAGTATCACAGTTAACTCGCTTCAGAGCGGTCGTGGAATCTCGTCGCGATGGTCAAAAGGTGGTATGTGAGTGTCGGGTTTTATTTTATTTTTTAACCCCCTTATTCATAAACGTCTTAACAGGCGCTAAGTATTGTCTGTCCCTTTTGATCTTATAGTCATATTGATAAGACCGATAGGGATAACCAATACTTAGCGGCTTGCTAAGTTAGGAGACGGTTATAAATAAGGGGGTAAATCTTTTGTGTGGCAATTGTGTATCGTATCTAGTCGCAAGTTTTGAGATGCAACTATAGGTAAGGGTGAGTAGCAAATATCTGTATCGCTTTCTTGCGTATAGCTTTGTTTTAAAACTTGCAGTAACAATTTGCCGTGTAAATTCGGCTTAAGGCTGAATCTACACTGTAATTGCATCAAGTTTGGAGACGAAGCAATGGGTAAGAGCGAGTTACAAATATCTGTATCTCCTTATTGCATATAACTTTGTATCAAAACTTGCAGCAATAGCTCAGAACGTAAATCTGGCTTTCAGTTGTTAATGTATCAAAGTCCTGTGACTTCTTTTAAATCGTATACAGTTGGCTTGATAACAGCTTTTTTAGTTTTCGAAGCCGTTTCGGTGTTCGATTGTAAACTTATCTCACCCAGTACGATTAGGCTTGAATATGTTAACGGTTTTGATCCTTAAATCTCGATGCGTCAGTGTGAGTGAGTGACAGTGATACTCGTAAGTGATAGTGTCTATTTTTGTCGCGCCCTGGATGCCTAGCCAAGTTGCCAATCGCTAGCGCTTAGTTATCGTAGTTTTCCCTCTCTGTTACTCTTTTATATTAGTGCGACAAAGACTAGTAGCTGCCTTTCGTTTACGACTGACGATTAAGCGTTAGCGATTGGCAACTTGTCTTTAAGCACTCTGTTGTATATTAGTGCCCTGATTTTTGGCAAATCCACGATTAATAAAATAATAAAGAGAGTATTTCAGTTCTTTAAGTTTTAAGTTTGTAGTTATATTTTTCAGTATAGTGGATTTAAATGGCGGGAAATTATATTATTTTTGGCGCTCATTTGTTCGGCTCGATGTATACATTTTATTCTTAACTCGGTGTCCTAATATAGTTTTTGTAA
>JALPQI010013888.1:0-28506 GCA_025490895.1 Thaumatotibia leucotreta | reverse complement strand
ACAAACCTTTCTTCAGGCGCCACAGGGCACCGGAAGTGCGGGACCGGAAGTGGCGGCCATTTCCCGGAAACTGCGTTAGAACATGTCCCATAAATCTCTCCGAGGGGTACATATTTAGATAATTTATACCTTTTATATTATGAAAATGGAATATTGAGAAAAACATTGGGATTGAATGTAAAGTATGCTTCTCAGCTCTAAATATTGTAGGTAAGTACATTTGGTCTTAGCCTCTTAGGAAACGTACTACTAATTTCGGTTTTATATATAAGTACCTACATATTTTTTATTTGTCACTGAAAAATCTAATTAAGTAAGTATTTAAGAATTAAATGTACATCTGTATTAAGCGGTCATATACAAGGTGGAAGTCGACGAGGGACCTTTACGGAAATGGGAGATAGTTAAGGCTATACCGAGCAACTTTTACTATGGGACCAACCCCGAAATCGCAAGAAAAATGACTTTCATACATTGTGTGTATACATGCCGTACCTCTTTGTACGGATAAGTTTTTTTTTTACGATTTCGGGGTTAGTCCCATAGTAAAAGTTGCTCAGTATAGCCTTAACTATCTCCCATTTCCGTAAAGGTCCCTCGTCGACTTCCACCTTGTATAAAAACCTAACACGAGCAATTTCTTCCAAAATATTTTCGGATAGTAGGATGTTACCCACGTCGAAAAATGCTCGTCATGTTTTTCTCCTTATTACGAGGAGCTTCATCAAGAGCTGTTAACATGTCGCGCAGTTGAATTACCCACATTATTTAATTACTATAGTTGTTTTCTGAACACTATCAGCTCGCTCATGTTCAATTATGGACTCGAAAAACTTTTTAAAGGACAAATTACGTGACAAGTGTCCAATAAACAGCCAAAAACAGTTAACACGCAAATTACAGACAAACGAGGCGACGATTTGAACAAATTATAGGTACTGTCGTATTATGAGACAGGTGTATAATAAGGACTGGCAATGCCCTAGAAAATCCTCCATTTTGTTGTGAATGCTATTTGGGTCGATTGCAAAGAATTGTGCACTGTTTAGGTGGACTTACACCAAACGAGCGAATGCTCATTCTATCCCCCACTCTACGAATTTCGACGAATCGGTCATTGTGGCAATCTTTGGGGGAGGCCTATGTTCAGCAGTGTACGTCTTTCGGCTGATATGATGATGATGATGATGATGACGTTTTGTGTAACGAACGAATTTCGTAGAGTGGGGATAGAATGAGCATTCGCTCGTTTGGTATAAACCCACCTTTAAAGGCATAATGAAAACTAAATTTTACGTAACATTTTTTTGCGTTACGAAATTATACTTTTTCTAACAACCTTAAACAAGGCGGCGTTACAAAACAAACGAGCGTTTGAACTTTCGGACATATTCGTGAAACACTTGTGAAAATATTTGATAAATGGATACATTGCAAAAAAAACTTTGTTTTCACTAAGGTTAGTATGGGAAAGTCCGGCTATTATATTTATTTTTATTTTTAAGGAAATTCAGTCATATTATGCGTCTTTTACTGTTGAGTTGGGGTGGAATTGGTGGAAATAAGATGGTAGACGGACTTTCCTGATAGACGGTCTTACCTTACCTTAAGGCTAAAAAAATATTTTTTTTTTGCAATCTACCCTTACTGTTACGTGTTGAGCTGCAGCGGCCCTACCACAAACTCCAAAGTTCATTAATTTCGGGGATTTATCTCTGTCACTCTAACGACGCCTTCGTTTGTGTGACAAAGACAAATCCCGAATGCGAACTTCGTCGCCAACAGTCTATATTATTGTCACATCTTTGTGACACAGAACAAATCGGCCGTTTAGCAGTAATCAGCGGCAGACTAATCACTAATTGCAAGACGGTGCAATCTTTGAGTAAATTGAGACAAAAAGGAATGCTCAGGGCGTTTGCGGTGAAGAGAGAATAATGGAGAAGGCAAGAATTTATTGAAGTATTTTTTACACTAAAATAATGTTTAACTTAAGTTTTTACAACCGATGATTGGTTTATTTGGTATTTTGCTTTATACAAACGGTATAGATCTAGGGGGTTACTATGACGTACTAATACCATTCAGTCAGTTCAGGGAAAGGGACAGTGATATACGACTCGTATAGCTTTGTCCCTTTCTCTCGACCTAAAATGAACCGCATTAGTACGTTACGGTAACCGGTAACCCCCTGATCATTATCAACAGCCTATTTCGGTTTACTGCTGGACACAGGCTTCACCCCCCCCTTTTTCCCTTATACATTCCATCGATTATTATCTGTAAAAGGTCGTATGCAACAGGAGGTAAATAAATGCCCATAATCGCCAGTCGCCATGCACGGCAAGCGGATTGGCGATAGCAGTTAGTGTATAGAATCTTCAGTAAAAAAATGATCAGTGACACTTCAGTTGTTTTCTTACTACAGTCACCGCACGGTCAATAATTCACACAATAGGATTTTTTTGATAAGAGACAATAATGTAATTACATAGGTATGTGTGTTTACCATGAACTGCCGGCAATGGTGACTCACTTTCAGTCCATTCAATATTAAGAATTATTTTATCTGAGAAATGTCTAGGTATCTTGATAAAAGTGAGGAATTCCTAAGTTCTTAGATGAAATAATACTTAATAATGAATATCGATACTAAACATAAAGCAGCTGTCAGAACCATGATTGATAACATATCACCTAATTCAAAAGTTTTCAAGCATCCATCTTATCGTATCCGGTCTTAGCAACTCCCAACAAAGTAAAATTGTTAAAACTCCCCGGACAAATGGAATTATCAAGGGAAGACCGAGTTACCACCTGTTGGCGGTAATTAATTCAATTTTGGAACGACTTTCTTTTTAATTTCTTCCTTTATCTGCGGAAGGCGCTAAGCCACTTAGTCGGTTTTTTTGTGAAATATGGCCCTTGAGTTTGAAGATGTCTGCGGGTCTTCGGAATTTACTTTGCAAACGATTATAACACTTTCCTTGTCCAGTGTTTCCTTTTGAATATATTTGATTTCTAATACACCCTAAAGTCTTTATTACAGATGGTGATTCATTTTTTGTCAGATCGAAACTTCGAAGGACCATCTGTACTGAAAAACATCGTACGATTCACGTGGTGGTGGTTTGGCATTATTGTGGCTTTATGTGTATGTATATATATATTTTTTTATTCAGCCTATATTTGTGTCCCACTGCTGGGCAAAGGCCTCTCCCCTCAAACTCCACGACTCCCGAGTGTGTGCTTCCTCAGTTGTTAAGAAACGCATCTAGGTCATCCCGCCATGTCCATTTGGGTTTGCCTCGTCCGCGCCTATTTTGCGGCATCCACTTGGTGGCTACGGTAGCCCACCTATCCGGATGCATGCGGCAGACGTAGCCAGCCCAGTCCAACTTGAGCCTAGCAGTTTTCTTACCAACGTCAGCAATGCGGGTTTTGAGTGCAGTGTGGTGTTCCGAATGCGATCGGTCCTCCTGACACCTAGAATCTCGTTCTCGAATTCTCGCTCCGTTGCCCGCTGGCAGATCTACAATTTGGATTTCTGAGTGACGACCATGACGAGAGCGACCATGTTTGGGCACCGTAGATTAGGACAGGCAGAATACACATTTATACATAATATTATTATACAGTTATCCTTGCTGTGCTTGGCAACGGCGACCCTGGCTAATTACAAGCGTGGGCTCTGCTGTGGCTTGCAAAGCCGAACTTACTTTTAAAAACTCTGTCACAAGTGGGGCAGTAGAGTTGGCCAAAATTTTTGCAAGTATAGTTATAGGAGGGTTCCGGTCAGGACTTACGTATTTGACGTTTATGTTTTTTAAGGCGGTGTGTTTGGTGTATGAGTGATTGCAGACTACCAAAAGCCGTTTTCTACTCCCAGCTCTCAGCATGCCTTTACACTTAGTAGACGAAGAATGCGTAATAGAATTTGATCCTCACAGGTTCCCTAATTTTCAAGCAAGTATAAAATGCTAAATAAATATTTTAATTTATCCTGTAACATTAAGCCCGCCTTTTGTATTTTAATCCTTACTGTGTAACTTAGCTGACAAACAGCTATTTAATATAATGACGGCTAGATAGCAAAGTATTTTAGTTTAATGGATTAATAGGTACTCATTAAAACTAAATTAAGTACACTACGTTGGACATCACACATCACACCTTCGTCCAATTGCCGAATTCTTAAAATTAAAAAAAAAAGCAGGTGCAATCGAGTCATTAACAAAGCTCCGCCAACTTATCTGAGCTATTTAAAAGTCTTTATTCCTTTAAAAATAAAGTTCGTATTCACTTTGGCAATTATTCTGGAAGTTTGTGGATCTGCACTGGACGCTCAGAATTAAAACGTACTAACGACATATACGTCTCATATGTTATTCTTCCTTTTGGAATTGAATGCCACGATTGATTGACGCCTATGGCCGTTTTGTTTTTTATTCGCGCCGAAAGTATTGTGAATTATAATTATTGTTACGTGATCGGTCGATAAAAATTGTTCGAAAGTACTCGAAATAATTAATAGCGTATTGCGCTTTTGCAGCTTTTATTCAAAATGGTTTTTTTTATTGATGGCCGAAATTACAAAAATTACACATGAAGGTTATATGTTACAATTACGAACATGACAACTTTGACCTAGTTGTATACCTACGCAATTCGCATAATTATTATTTTACGGTACCAAATGTAAGTACACACCCATACACAAACACGTCAAAAACTATTTTGTTTAGTACAAATGATACAGTAAAATTTAAAAAAAACTAAAAAATAAATACAAAAATGTATGAAAAAAAAAAATCTACGACAAAAAGAAAACTAAAATATGGTCTGAAATATACTTCGTTTTTTTTAGCATTAGAGAGACCTTTGCAGAACGAGATATAAGGTTTTTTTATAGGCACATTCTGCGGATCGAACAGTGAATACGATTTATTAAATATCACGTATTTATTATCATGCTATATTAATACATACATTACTCAGGGTTGTGAACAGATAAGAAACATAATGTTAGTTGATTTATATTCTAAGATGAAAAGATAAGAATTTTAATAAATTGCGTTTGCAAATTTGCATGGAAAGGTTGTACATTAAAAAACCTAAAGAGGCAGAGTTCTCACACAATTTTAACACGTCACTATGATTCGATTGTTATTCGATTTTTCGGTTGAGTCGGTTGTGTTTTCTATTGCTGTTAGCATACTTAAAGATTGATGTTATCGTTTTTGTTCAATTTCGTTATTAATTGTTGATCTATTTAGATATTTTGTTTGTTGGTGCACATTTAAAATTGATGAAGTCGCAGCCGGTTCCGGCTAACGTTTTTTCATCTCTAAAGGAGAAACGGCAAAAGCAAAATCCTCTGACTGCCAGTGAAAAGCAGATGGTGGTGAATATTTACAAATTAGTGTTAGTAATGTGCCATAATCTAAATCGGACCGTGTGAAAAAGACTGCTGAGACTGCTGGCATATCGTTGGCTACGGTATACAACATTTTAAAAGAAAATAAGTTTTTAAATGAAATTAGACAATATAATAGATAACACTGTGGAAAAATTTTTAGACTGTAAACTTCATTAAATTCAGTAAATGTAAAATCGGTACGATATGAGTTACAAATTTATAAAATAATACTTAGTTAAAAACCGCCAAACACTAAACGAAAACCTTCAATATTTAGCTTTTTTCTAAATTGCCGTCATCTTGCTTATAAAACACTTATAATTTTTTTTTAAATGCAGTTTGCCAACAAATTAATAATAAATGTGAAAACTATGCGTTCAGCTATCGGTAAATATCAAATGATATGTATGTACATAAGTTCCGAGAAATTCAGTGTTATCGGCCGAAATCGAAGAAGGAAGGTTTATGACCACTGCTTCTTTGTTCACCCGTTTGACAGATAATTCTAATGTTAAAAAAAACGAAGTATAAATGAAACTAAATAGTGATAACTCGCTATCACTTCCTGCAAAGACTTGGTTAGACAACCAAGATTCCATTCTGCAATAAGATAAGTGATAAATAAGGTAATAAATGTATGAAAACTCACGACAGATTCGAACACAACAGACACAATAGATTCGAACGAAAAGTCACGTGACCTTTCCCATACATTATTACGTGAATTATCGTATACGATTGCAGAATAGCTTCTTGGCTAAGCCGATGCATGAAACTCTGCCTTAAGAAATCGAAAACATGCCTAGCACGTAAAAAACTGCAATATGCCACAAATGACAGAAAAACCCGAGGCGGCACTACACAAGCCCATTTACTATCGAATTGCCGTTTCACTTTAAAATAACATTTCGCGTAGTGACATTTGACATGTCATTAAGTTGTCACAATTGTCACATTAGCCCGTCAGAGGAAATTCGCCGCTATAATTTTTCAACCTCGTATTTACAATACTCATTTCATGGAAGAAACACCCTTATTAAGAGCGAGTGAAAGGTGATAATTCTATGAATTGAGTGCTTTTGAACCGAGTTTAACTAAAATTTGCGACGCATCGTCGTTATCATTATGTTCTGATGGATAGTATTTAATTGTCCGCTATAATTGTAGGTTAGTTATTTTATGATACTTAATTTTTGTTTAGTAGTAATTAGGAAGCGTAATGAAATTAATTACAATTAAAGTTTTACTGGTATAAATGTCATTCATAGAAATTTTCTTTTTATTCGTATATTTAATTTTAAAGTATTATCGTGGGTATTAAATAGGTCAAAGTTTTTTTCATTGTCTTATTTTGTGTCCTTAAAAACGTGACGCAGATGTGATTTTTGTATGAGATGATATTTTGTTTCCAATTTTTGATGTATGGATTAAAATCTAGCGTGAAAAAGAAATACAAGTGCACCGGTTAATTAACCGGTGCACTTGTATTTCTTAGTTGCTGTTTCGACTCAGTATATAAATTTATATACTGAGTCGAAACAGCAACTAAAAGCGTGACAGAGTGGTATGAAACAAGACAACGAAAATAATTTTGACCCAATTATACCCGTATGGAGTTTGGGTTGGATGCATTAGAAGGTAAATTCATATAATCGCCACGCTGGGCAAACGGGGTGGCGATCGCAGTAGTACATTGAAGGTCTATGATGAAGCTGATACCCATCATCAATCTTCTGTAAACTAATATTCAGTGATACTTCAACAATCGACTATCGACACGACGCGCGATGTCCAGCAGTGTTATTCACTAAGGAAACCGCCTTGCTGTCAGCGCTGTGTCAGTGCTGCGGCAGCGTCGAGCCTAAAAATGGTATTCACTAATGTACTTTAAACGACACTAGTGCTCGGCGACGAATGCGGCGTGAGCTGGAACTACATTGCGTCGAAAGTTTGACGTTTAATGTATGAACTTCGTATTCTCTAAAGAAAAACAGCGACGAACTCGCCCACAAGCTCGCTCACAGCCTCGATTCCTAATGTCAAATCAAACAGCTAGGATTTTAGACAAGGCTGTCTCGACATCGAGCTCGTTGACGAACGCAGCGTCGAATGTGTCAATAAGAGAATAGCATAGCAGCACGTTCACTACGTCCAGAAGTGGACTGAGAGAGGCTGATGATGTGAACTTGGTATAAATATATGTGCAAGGTAGCCAAAAATAAATGCATTCCCGTTGCTTGTACAGTCAGGGGCATAAATATATATACGATTTTAAACCTTATGCTCCAGATATAAGTAAAAAAGTGTACAAATATTTTTGCCCTTAACTGTACAGTCACCATCAGACATATTATTATGCTTTATTGTCATCGTGATAGTGACGTGTTCAGACATGTTTGAACACTCAGAACGCTACGATATATCTGATGGTGACTGTAAGTTTTTGAGGCTCAGAATGTAGTCCCTCCCTAGGTTTATGGAAGTTTCGGAAGAATTGGAACAAAATCTCACTAATATCTACTCACTACTACTGCTTCTGAGACTTGAAAAAAAATTAAAAAATCTCCTAGGAGGTCTAAGCTGCGACCCAAAACCTCATATATGGTCGCGATTGCATGCGGCGAACGATGCAGTGTAATTCCCGCATCAGTAGCCGTACCATGAGTTGGAAAGTGAATTAAAATAATAATAATTATTAGGAATAAGGATGGTGAACAAATTTTCTTAAATAAAGTTATAAAATTATATAAAGAAGAAAAAAATGCACTTGTCCTTCTAAGTCCTTGTAGGTAGGTACATATTTGGTCATAACAAAAACCTAAACTTTAAAAAAAAAGTAACATTTACCAAATAAACACATAATATAAAATGTCAAGACTTAGTAGGGGTAGACAATTACTTATGTAAAAAAACCGGCCATGTGCGAGTCGGACTCGCGCGCGAAGGGTTCCGTACCATTATCGTATAAAAAATACAGTTAAATCAACCTGCCTCAAAAACTATAGGAGATAATTTAATCAAACCAAAAATCGTTGATAGAGTTTATTAATGTGCATAACATATATTTTTTTTTATTTTATATTGCGTAGTTTAAAAAATAGAGGGGGGGGGGGGACACATTTTTCAGACTTTGAGAGCTGATATCTCGAAAACGATTTGCTTAAATAAAAATGAGATTAATAAACCTTGATATAATTTTCAAAGACCTTTCTATTAATACCCCACACGCTTATATACAACTAAATTTTTTTTTCTATCCCTCAGTTACATGTATGGAGGGCCCCCACCCCAATGTTTTTTTTTACAATTTAGTATCATAATCCTGTAGCGGTTTATACAACACATATCCTTACCAAATTTCGTTACTGTAGCATTTATAGTTTCCGAGTAAATCGGCTGTGACAGACGGACAGACGGACAGACGGACAGACGGACATGACGAATCTATAAGGATTCCGTTTTTGCCATTTTGGCTACGGAACCCTAAAAAAACCAGAATGAAAAATAAAAGTACAAACTAAATACTTAGGTATTAACTAGCTTACTTACATTATTCCCTTGTTTAGGCAATGGGTCCCAGTCTCAGCTTGTACTAAATAAATACTATTCAGCGCTGATTTTCAGACTGAGCCCTGAATAACATGTAAAGGTGCGTTCAGACCAAAAGAGCATTCGCTGTTCTATCCCCCGCTCTAAGAAATCAACCAATCACGTTTTGCGTAACGATCGAATTTCGTAGAGTGGGAGGTTAGAATAGCGAATATTCGCTTATTCTGAATGAAAGAAAGAAAGAAAGAAAGAAAGAAAGAAAAAACATTTATTTATGACACAACATAAAAACAAACAAATATAAACATAAATGCAAGTAAAAAAACTAAGTGCCACAAAATGGACTCCAATTCAGCTTATTGCTGGGCTGAAGCACAGCCCAGCGTTGGTCTTCCATTGGAGCCATTAGTGAAGTCATGGTTGGTAACATAATTTACAACTACACCACCACCTTTAGGTACCTTTAGGTACCTATTACTCGACACGTAATGCATTATATCGCACTCGCACTGATTTATTTGAGAGAGCGCGATAGCCTGCTTTACGTATCGAGTAAAACCTAACGTTACCGATACTGGCAAAGTCATGGTACGGCTACAGGGTTGGAAATTCGGTAAAAAATTAAATGCGTGCTACTGCTGCGATTAACGCACAAAACAACCACGCTTCACTATTATACAGGAAACAATGTTTCAAAAGTCACTTTTACGTAATTTCCAAACATCAAAATAATCTCACCAGTACGATAAGGATCTCAGTTCCCAAACTTTCGGGTAAACGATTATAGGGCACCCATTAATTACATAGTTTTTTCGTTAAATATTTATGAGTTAATGTTATGCTAATTTATGCGGAGTGAACGCGATAATTCTGTGTTCAAGCCCTTACCTTGTAGGGATTAAGGTTATGTGGGGAGATGGAAAAACCTTCAGGTCTACCGCGAAGTTCAAAGACCCGTCTCTGTCACACTGATGGCGCCTTTATTGGGGTCACAGAGACAAGTGCTTGACAAGTTAGGTATATTCACTTGTCCAATAACATTCTTTGAAGCTCTATATCTTGGCTGCGATCTTATATACTTCAGCAAATCTTATTTTGTAAATAAGTCAGTCTAAGGTAATACTATAAAATAGTAGAAAAGAAAGATAGTCACTGGAAAAAAAATGACCTATATGAATAGTCTATACAACATTACACAAACCCCTTTAAAAATTGAAAATATAGTAGGTCTGCTGAGTCTTCTTTTTCATTCATTGCCCATTACGCTGACCTTGAGACTAGGTCAAATGATAAAAAGCACCATAAAAAGCATTCTCATTATAAATACGAAATGCGATACGAAAAGCATAAGTCACGTGGCCGTAATAAAATGTATGGAAATGGTCACGTGACTTTTACTTATGGCTTGCAGAATTGTATCTTGGCGAGGCCTAGCCAAGCCAGTTTTTATAAATCGACGTCAAAAATAGACAAACGCAGAACCCTTTAGAGTATAATACGGGCACACTCTTTAATTTAAACCAAAAAGGCCAAAGCTTGTCCATACTGACATAATAATATTCTAATTTCGTACTTTTTGTAGAAATTCATGAAATACCCCAATAACGTTCTTGCTCCTATTATATTAAAGCCTATTATAGCGTCATTTAAAAGGGTCCCTTGAAAGTTAATGAATATGACGTAATTTGGGGTTAAATTTAACTACCCTAAGTTAACAGTTTGTTAAATGATGATTTTGAGATAAGGTTTAATGGTTCAGGTTTTTTGTTAAATTAAAATGAGACATTTGGAAATGGCTTGCGGTAAGAAGGTATAATAAAGACCTTTCTAATGCGACAATATTATATAACATGGACGTCTAACGCCAGCTCAAAAATGCCCCCAAAACCAATTATTCAATTGTGCCAAGATGGGCAGGACATAGCGCTTTTCTTAACACCGCGCTGCGCTTATTTCGGCGGAACATTTTGACATATGTTTATAGAATATAGCCAAACAAAACTTTGATGGACCAATGACAACTATTTTTAAATGGCGGTTTAATTTTTTTATAGGCTGATATTGAAATTCATTCCCGTGATGCATTGAAGAGGGGGTTACACTTGTCAACTAAAATTCAGGACCGTTTTTGAAAGGCAAATATGGCGTGCGGCTTCCATGTTTTACTTGTTCGTAGCCTTCCTAGGTTTTAATAATGTAGGTAGAGAAATAAATTAAATTAATCCCTAAATTATTTGAATAATGAGACATCTAATAAATTTCGGTTATAGTCTAAACATTATACTGGTTTGAGTTACACTTCTACAGCACTAAAATTTACAAAATTATCCAATAACTGTCAAAAGTCCTCTTTTAATTACCTATAAAATAAAAAGCATTTGTCCACTCCCAAAAAATCCAGTAAAAATGACCCCATCCGCGATAAAATCTTGGTCGTAAATTGCTTGTATGAAACAATAAACTGGTCTGGTTAGAACGATGTTATCGTGTGGGTATCGTGGGTTGTATCAACTGAAGTATCACGGCCTAGTCGAGTTGTCAGTATTGTCACTTTATGCGCGAGAGCAAAAGTTTGACAACCAGTGAGATGTGACCTCAAGACTAGGGTGCTTAGACAAGTTGCCAATCGCTAACGCTTAATCGTCAATCGTAAGCGAAAGGCAGCGAACTGTCTTTGTCGCACTAATATGAAAGAGTGACAGAGAGGGAAAACTACGATACGCTATCAAGCCAACTTGGCTAAGCATCCAGGACCTACCGCGAACACCGTTTTCGGGTATCTGTCTTGGTCACTCTAATGATGCCTTCATTGGAAATCCTCAAATTGCGGATTTCGTAGTTTATTTTACTAGCGACCCGCCCCGGCTTCGCACGGGTACTATACCTACATAAAAACCTTTCTCTTGAATTACTCTACCTATTAAAAAAAATCTCATCAAAATCCGTTGCGTAGTTTTAAAGATTTAAGCGTACAAATGGACTAGGGACAGAAAAAGTGACTTTATTTTATGCTATGTAGTGATAGTTTACGGCCCGTACGTCGACTGGTTTAGAAAACACAATTCATATTCCAATATGAAAGCAGTTTCAGGAAACGTTAAGGTTTCATGCCAATAATGTTGTGTTTAAAATATGAAACGAGTCACTCACAATTTAAGACGAAAATTTCTCGACAAATTTCGATTCATTCAGAGGCCCTACCGCGAACCAGGAACAAGGAGTTGCCTCTCTCTCGGACTCGTGAATTCGTTGGTAAGTGTGACAAGGAGGCGACACTTCTTTCGTGGTCCTCAGATAATCCATGGATCACCTCGAGTATTTTCGATTTAAGTAGATGGATAATTAAAGTTCGTGAGTGACTCGTATATTACTTATATTTGAATGAATTCGATTAGAAACTGTCGTGATTATGAAACAAAATAATTGGAACGAATAATAATAGTGTAAATAAAAAATCCTACTTACGTTGAATTTGAATAAACGTGGACTCGGCTCTCTACTTATATGAATATAAATTAAATTAAATGTACGTAAATGGCTTGTTTCTTGTCTATAATAGTATTATAGGATAATTTTTTATGCAAAAACAATTCAACTTCCCATGTTTATGGGTAATTATTATGTAAAATAAAACTATCCGTCACTGATAAAAAGAGATTGTAAATTAATTGGTACAAAACTATGAGTTTGTTATTCTTTCAATAGCGCAAATTATTCTTTAACTAATTGCTTACAAGTTTATAAATTTCTTCTTAGGCTTTTTTGAAATAGTCATGAATAATAAAATTAATTACACGCCTTTATTGCCATAACGATAGTGTTCAGATAATTTTGAACGCTCTGGACGCTACGACTTATCTGATGGCGAATGTACCAAGGGAACTTTAAAGTCTGTGATCATTTGTGTATAACTATATAGGGTTGTCTTTAAGAATTCCCTACGTTTTCCATTGAACTTTATTGTTTATACTACGAGTAAATGGGCCAATGAACTTTTGCATCGACATATTTTCTGTCCCCTGCGTCACTTACAGATGTACGTCAATTAATACTATACACATAAATAAATAAATATCTTGGGACATCTTACACAACACAAAACTACTTAGTCCCACGGTAATCTCAATTAAGGCTTGTGATGTGGGTACCAAGCGACGATGTTTATAATACTTGTAGATAGATACTTAAATACATAGACAGCCATGACCAAGGAACAAATATTTGTGTTAAATAAATACACAAATAATGCCCTCGCCGGGATTCGAATTCGAACCTCCAGCTTCCTTCACTACCAACTAGGCTACGGAGGCTGACACATATTTACAATGAAAAACTTGTGTGAGGAATAACGCATAATGCAATTTATAATTTATTTTTAATTTATAATTTTTTCTAGCAAACTTTATGAAATGTCACCTGCGTTACGGGACAAAATAGTGTCGATCGAAATGTTGATTGGCCCAAATACTAGTGGTTTATATTTATTTTGTAGGTTATACTTTGAATTTTCACTCTAATATTCCAAACTCAAAAGTACTCACAAATGAACAGTTTTACTTTTATTAACACCTTTAATGCGCACAAACCTACTTAAAATTCCATATAAAACGGTCATCGTTTACGACCGCTCGACAAGTCGACAGTGGTGCAATTAGTTTGTCGTGCGATAAACATCGCGGCGACTAAACATGCGACAGTTGAAATGGATACAAAAATACGTCAATAAAAGGATATACAGGGTACCCTGACTCACTGATAACCTCGCACACACCGTATATATAAATCAATTTTTGCTGGTGGTAGGACCTCGTGCAGGGTCCGCCCGGATAGCTACCACCGTCTTACCCGTTAACCTGCCGCTAAATAGCAATGTTTGCATTGCTGTGTTTCGGTTTGGAGGTAAGATAGCTGGTGTAATTACTGGCATTAGATAGAGGCAACATCTAAGTCCTCAGGGTAGGCAGCGCATAGGCGATGTTTTGATCACTATGTCCATGTGCCTCAGTTTCTGCTTTCCATTAGGTGGCCTGAGGGCTCAGTTGTCTACCTTCGTCACATAAAAAAAAAATCTTACTGATCAACTTTTATTATGGGACCAACTCCGATATCGCGAAAAAAACACTTTCCTATAAAAAATGTCCAGGTTACGTAACCAATAATATATGTATGAAATATGTTTTTTTTTCGCTATTTCAGCATTGGTCCCATACTAAATGTTGTTCAGTATGTCTCATACATAAGTCCTGATGTGTGTGTGAGGTTATTAGTGACTGAGGAAACTCCATGTATACAAAAAAAGATACAAATAAAGATTAGGATCCATTTAAATTTGCGATATTAATATCGAAAAATATAAATTAAAGAGCATTCAAAAGAACCATCGACTTAATTCTTATGACCAATACTTATTAACAACAAGGTTTTTAGAATCGATGATCGGTTCCCTATGAAGAGGTTACTATAAACTGTGCTAAAACGGCCCTAGTATTAAATATGAAGCATGGAATACCCAAAAGTTTTAGCACTTAATATTTAAACGCGGTATTCAATAGCTCACAGGCAGTCGATTTTTTGTGGATTGACAGCAACCTCGTATTTACGGCAATGAATTGATAGATATGTCGCCTTTCTTTCCCTCTAAATACGGGTATTTTTCCGATCAAGTGAATGTTGCAGATACGAGGTTACGTATAGCGGCGTTATATCTGTAGTTCTAGCCAAGATGCCATTCTGTAATCGTATACGATAAGAGTAATAAATGAATGAGAATGACAGATTCGAACGAAACGTCACGTGACCATTCTCATACGTAATTATGGTCACGTAACTTGTCCCAGTATGCTTAGCACATGATTGGTATGTCAGTATGTCGAGGCGAAATAGATTTATATGATAGTCCACTGGCTGGACGTAGGCCTCTCCTATTAACTATGCGTATAGACGCATTAGGAGGTAAATGCCCATAATCGCCACGCTGGGCAAGCGGATTGGCGATCGCAGTAATGTGTCCACTATGATGACGCTGCTGCCCATCATCAATCTTTTATCAAATATTTAATGGTCAGTGACACTTAAATCCCTTAGCCGACTCTTACGACACCCGAAGGAGGAGTTGGGGTGGTGACAAATGTATTCTTACTGCCGTCACCACACGGCGTATAGATTTTTCTATCTTTTACTAACTATATGAATAAAAGAAGGATGGATAGGTAGTCTATCTCGCGGCGACATATTGTCGCTCTAATCCTGTGTTAAGCCTACATATCGTATACGATTGTAAAATGGTATCTTGACTGGCTGTTGTCAGTTTTTTTTTTCAATTGAGAACGGAACAAAAGCGTTGACCATATTTTCGGACCCCCTTTTATTAGGGCGCGCACCGAAAGTGACCAGTTGATAAAACTGACGTCAAATTATCTCATTCTTAGATCTAAATGGAGCAATAAAATTATGTCTTTATAATTTTTAGTAAATTTACGGGTTAGATAGTGGTTTAATGTATGGGCTTGAAAGTTTTACGGGTACTTGGGTAGATAAATGGAAGGGAATGATAATAAAAATAGTGTTTTTTATTTAAATTATAACCAAGATGTTTATTTAAATGCATGTTACCCTTGGAATTAGATAACTATACCATATCCTGTTTTTAAAATTCAATAGTCTAGTACACGTCATATGAAATACGTTAACCTGATATAACAAAAACGAGCCCTTTTTACGACTATGGAACTAAAAAGTAGCAGTGTAGTTTTTTTCAGCTTTCTCTCGTAGTGTTGGATATCTGAAAAAAATAAAAAAAATGTTAAAATCATAACTAATGTTTCATAAATAATGTTTTAGACAAAAGAGATAGTAATTGGACGATTAATATTCGTTTTTATCTTTAAACTTGAAAATAAAATTCCTCATAAAATTTTCACTCTCGTTCATCAAATTCAAATAACATAATGAGTGTATAAAAACAATTACTGTAGTTTTCGGCATTAGTGCCTGCTATGACAAAACATTGCCTTGGCCGTAAATAATTGAAATAATAATCATATACAAAATTGTATTAGTTGCATTTGATTATACCGTTTGGCAGTAGAAAACAAAAAAAATAACAAATATCGCTGACTTTCCATAAAATATGACATCTTTGACACATCAACATCATGAAACACATTCGCAGAGACATATTTTTACGTTAATACTAATAAATATCAATAATTTCTAAAAATTATTGTGAACTCAAAGTTTAAGGTTTAAGTTGGTGATAAATCCAAGATTGTGTTCTAAAAGTGAATGTGAAATAATGGATATATGTAGATTTTTTCACATTTTTTGTTTTCTGACGAACACGTACCTACTTTCCATAAACGTACCGTAAAAAACAAAAACAGTAACTAACACCTATAAAGTGCGTCTACCATTAACGGGGGTTTTGTTGATTTGCATGTTATCTGGCATCTACGGTTAATTGTGCGATGGCAACCGTTGGAACTTAACAGATAGCCACACGCAAGCCCTTAGGGCCTGTGTCCACTACATTGTATTTCATTATAATGCGAGGTACATGTGCTTACCGCTTGATTTTTTTTTTGTGCATGTGTCAATAATGCAATACAAAAGTTTATACTCAAAGACTGATCGTGATAATGGCTGTTTAAGTTTCATGCTCTGTTACCAATTTTTCTTATGCTTGACATTTTTTTAAGGGCTTTTGTTAATCTGACACTTTTATATATTTTTTTGGTTAGGCAGCACGTTGTGTTTATGAATAAGGGGTTAGAAAATTAAGTAAATATCTTGGGACATCTTACACCGCTTACACGTAGTCCCACGGTAAGCTCAATTAAGGCCTGTGAGGTGGATACCAGGCGACGATATATTTAATAGATACAGATACTAAAATACATAGACAGCCATGACCAAAGAATAAATATATTATTTGTCATAAATAAACACACAAATAATGCTGTCGCCGGGATTCGAACCCGGAACTTCCAGCTTCGTAGGCAGGGTCACTACCAACTAGGCTACGGAGGCTGACATTATGCCTCAAATGAGGACGATGTATTTCACTAAGTAACATAATGTGTCATCGTTCATTACGATTTCATAAAACTATTAAAAAAAATTGAAGAAAGATTCAAAAGACGAAGCAAAAGATGGAAGTAAGAGCAAGGAAGTACTCTTTCATAAGTAGTTGTATTTTGCACGATTAAAACTGTGGCGTAAGTTTAATGCGACGACAAGTTTCCATAGCCGTACCATGACTTTGCAAGTATCGGTAACGTTAGGTTTTACTCGATACGTAAAGCATCGCGCTCGCTCCAATATGTCAATGCGAGCGCGATATAATGCATTATGCGTAAATCCTAACACATCCTTTACTTTCAAACTCATGGTACGGCTACAGTAGTAGATTTTTTTTTCTCTCTTGATAGTGTCAGACGATTCGAAAATGCTTATTAATAAGCTTACTTGAATAAAGAATAATTTTGACTTTGACAGTTTGCTTCTACACTGAACAAAACTCTATCACTACCTTGAAAATAAATATAAAGCTGCTATATATATGTTTTGAAGATCTTGAGGTTTTTATTGCGTTGGTTGCAAAGAATTTCGAATGGAAATGGTGAACTAACAATAATCTAGGGTTGCGTGGTGAAACTGGATAAGTCGAGCAAACCGACTGACAGACACACGGACATGGTGAAACTATAAGGGTTCTTAGGTAACTACGGAACCTTAAAAACCGTGTTAATAGTATTGACGAGTTATTCAATTATTGTTCGGGAATAGTACATTTCGATGCAAGTGCAAAAAAATGATTTTTCGACTGAGGGTGAAAGTTGAAGCCTGAGTGTCAACGAGGGCGACAATCACTCGAGTTAAACTCGAGTGAAGTTTTTACACGTGTATCGAACGACTTTTTTCATAACAAGTGCCTTAAAAAGAGAAAATTACGCACTCGAGTCGTGCGCAAAGTTTACTTTTCCGCACTAGCTAGGAAAATATTATTTGACCGGCTATTATCTTACTTACGACCTTTTGTTTTGCATCATTAACAATACAAAAATATATTAGTCTATTTATACCTAGTTTTCCTTTGTAGGTAGATTTTTGTTAATATTACATGAATTGTTACTTGCCTCATTAGGTACCAACTATGAGACCTAAATAAACTCTCGGATTTTTTTAATTATCATCTTTTATTGAAATGAACGTAACATAAGTAGATACCTATACGGCTTAACATTTAAATCAGATAAAAAAAAATAGTTTATGTTTATGACCAGTATATAGGCACCTTTATTCATAGTAGTTGAACTATTCTGTTAAACTTATTTAAAATGCTGTTGACGTGATGCCGAGATATGTGTTTTAATCGGTTAGCTTGCTCGTTAACAGAATACCTAATTAAGGAAATAAGCTATGCATTCAATTGTGAAGTTTAAAGAATTTACAATACACGCATAAATGTAAACATATTAAAGTATCCGGGCGAAAAATCTCCTTACCAAAAGTAGGTATCATTACTAAATGTAGATAGATATACACATACATACGTCAAGGGCATAAATATGTATACACTTTTTTATCTTATGCCGTAAAAATAAGGTGCAAAAGTGTATACATATTTTTGCCCTTGACTGTACATACACCTACATACACAAACACATACACATACATGATACAAAAATTGATCCTTTAACCTCTCGTATGCCAGAAATATTTTTTCTAATAGTTTTTCTAACGCGCATCCACGTCAAGGCATTAAGCTTAAAAGTATTGCAATATTGTCAATAACGCAAATCGGGTCACTCACGTAAAAGTGCGAAAATATCGCAATTGCGTGAGTGACCCGGTTTGTTTTATTTCAATAAAACTAAAGGAGCTTCCTGTAACTATATTACGTAATTATGTGGTTCAAATATCATAAATTTATGCATCATTTAAAAACTTCCCTCACGTAAAAAGACATAAACCAGTCAAATGACAAACTTATCAATTTTTACGATTTTTTTAATTACATTTTATATGTAATTATATCCTGTGACCCAATAACTTGCGCTGATATTTTTTATGATTAGTTTTATGACAACGATGTCATATTTCGTGAAACAATCCTAATTAGTTTTTGGTATATTTTACGATGGTTTAATTATACACCATAATTTTAGTACGCGTCATAACGTATGAGCATTAATTTTGTCCAAATTAAACTAATCGTTAAAATTATATAGATCTCACAATTTCAGTATCAAATTTTTAATGACTTCATTTATGTTATTAAATCCTTAACGTTATTTTTTAGGGTTTTAATATTTTGATGTAGATGTCGTATTCATTGAATGTCGTTATTTTAAGGTTGTGTTTGACATGAACGTGATGTAATAACAAAACCATAGATTTTTCATCGTGTGCATTATGCTAGAAAGCTTAATTGTAGTTCTGAAATAAAGTAATCAAAAATAGTGTATTTAAAATAATCGACCAACGTTAAAAATAGTAAAATACAGGCCTTTTTGACAAAATTTACTATTTATGTTTCGGGTATAAGTACTTTCCTTTCTTATTTTTGACCATAATAATTTAATAATATTTAAAAGTCACATTATATAAATATATTGTATCTAATGACGTCACGAGCGCACAAATGCCCCTAATTTGATATTTACATAATGCTCCGAACTCGCGAAACCGCCGTAAAATGGCTTCCACACACTTCCGAAAATCAATTTTACTCCAAAAAAACGTATCATATTTTCCAGCCACCCCACGCTTCGGTACGATAACGCGACTGGGATAGAAATAGCGAATCACGCAAGCGAAAACGGGACAGCAGACAAACAAAAATTGGGCACAGGAAAAAACATGGTTGCAAAAAATTCGTAGGGGTTGATTTTGGAGGCACATTTAGTAGCCCCACGAGTTTTAGATGAGTAATAACCGAACGAAAACGGAGGCCATGTTTAGAATATTAAAGGAAATTGTCGAAATAATGATGATTGCGTTATGAAAACACATTTGGGTTTTTTATTATTAGCTAATGTTCGTACTGATGGTAATGAAAATACGAAATGGAATAGTTAAAGACGTATAGGGATACAAAATGCAGAGCAAACAAAAATATTTTCATAACAACAATAATAATTGCTTGCTATATAAAACAATAACAAACATTTAGAACGGAATCGCAACTATCCCAAATTACAAAAAACAATATATTTTCAGCATTCTCAGATAAATTCTATAAATATTCTGTAAAAACTTTACTTAAGAGTTAAAATAAATAAAGACTAATTCACACACCAATTTTACAATATTAAGAAATCGAATCCTCTATGTAAACGTTAATTTTAAGTAATAATTAGTTATTACTGAACAATTTTCAAAATATTGTACGTAATTTGTGTGTAACCGATAGGTATCCAAATGAACAAACAACGTGAGTGACCGAGTTCAAGTATTATAAATGTAGGGTACATTCCAGACAAAGTTTTTTGTAATTTTGCTATTATGTGCAGTTCAATAACCTATAACTTCGATTCGCTACAATTTTTTGTCATAATTACTAATTCTATCGTTGACAAAATGCTATAAGAACCTATCATGTAATTGTAAATAAATCATTTACAAACCTCGGTATGTTTTCCAAAGTAAGTAAATATGACGGCGGCGTCATCATGTAGAATCTAAAATGTGAAAAATATCCAATAGTAATCAATGTACAAAAACAACAGCTGCACCTGACCTGACCGATCAGGCGATCACGCCAGTATGACGTCACGCCACCTGCACCCGCCCGGACCCTCTAAGTCCTATAAGTAACCTGACTGATGGTTGGTGGGGGCATTCTTGTCATCGAAATGGTCAGTTGCAGACGTTGTCTCATACGCGTTGTTATTTTAAGATTGATGTTTTAATATCGCGAATTGGTGAAGAATAAACCACTGCTCAAATACGAAGTTGGTAATTGTCTCATTCATTGGACCCTAAACCCTACTCCTATTATAATAACAGAGGAGACGCCAATATCAGAAGTGCCGAACCTAAATTCGCCATCAAATCAAGTCTACATTCGCTTAAATGTTGGCCTATTCGGTTGGATTGGACGCAGTAGAAAGCTGTAGCTACGAGTAGTATTTTCGCCCATTCTCTGTCAAAGATGATTCCATCGGATCCGAACATACCAGAATCGATCAAGAGAATTTTCTCCGCGGTTTCACACCTAAAACTAAGGAATGTGGAAGCCACCTATAAAGAGAGTGATCCCAGGAGTTTCATCAATAAAACTACGTACATCGATACAGTAGTTTCGAGAGAATTGCAAATTATGCGAAGAAATTGGTCACCGTGGTGAAGATTATGACGGCCGTTTGAACAAAAACAAACCAACCTAAATTTACTGTTCCCTGCTACGTGTGCAACTACATCAACCACGACGCTACTTTCTGTCCTATGCGGTACAAGAAACGAAAGGAAGATGGAACTTCAGCTACGGGCAACAATACCTACCGCAAATACCAGCAAACAAGTGATAATTTTAACTGCTTTGCATGGCTCTTTGAGCCTGGTGTAGAATATAATTGTGACTAAGCAGTCATATGAATTGCAATATTGGTGAGTCATTTCTTGAACAAGCAGTTTTGAGAAGTATCTTAATAATCCCGTAATTAACAATCTGCACGTACAATATAGTACATGATTTATCATTCGATTTTACCGATCACGATGCGTCACGTCATAATGAGAACATAAGCAGGAATTTGTGTCCCAATTTCCGGTACCTATAACTTTTCTGAGACATTGATGCGTAATTATTGTTAAATAAACAATAATTTGTTTGATAGTTGGTCAATTGACAAAAACCTAACGAGATAAGAAACAAATAGTCAACGTCGTGAAAAAAAAAATTTTTTTTCAGCAACTTTATCGATAAACACCCAAACACGTGAATAAGTACAATCGGAGAAATTAAATCAATTTGATTGGTTACTTATCTCTTGGTTATTTCCAACTGAATCTAAACCCATGTAGCTAGTAATAAAAAAAAAAGGCTAAAATCGCAATGCGTATGTGCGATTATAATATCAGACCCAATAGGTGCCCTTTGCCTTTGAATAGTTACCAAATTGATAAATGGCATGGATTAGTGGCCAAATTGATAAATGATCCGGATTTTTTTTATTAGGAACATATAGCTTCTGGTTTAAAGTTCACAAAGACTGAACTAATTAAAACAAAAAAAAAGATACTAAAAAAAAACAAGCCAATACCAATTAAATATCTTTTGGCTTAATAAAAAAAAAAAAAAGAAAGCCCTTTAACACTGCCCTAAGACTTGACGCTAAAATACTTGCTCACACATATGACGCGTTGACGGCGTCAGAGTTCAGTGCCCGTCGACATCAATAAATTACTATCTAAAGTAGGATTTTTATTTAAGTTCTGCGTTATCATGAAAATGACAACAAAGTAGTCTAAATTTAAAGTCTTCTGAAGAAGTATTTAAGACTAAATGTCCAAAAAATTAAGCAAAATAAAAAATGTATGCACCGGGTACCTACCTATAAAAATTACAAACGCTGAAATCTGTTGTCACATGTCACTCGTATCAGTTTGAAACTTTAGCAGTTGTAAGTGGTAGTCGTAAAACACTTTTGTCATTAAGTTATGGTCGAAAATTACAAGATTTACTGATTACAATATAATATAGTGATTTAACTTTCTTAGAAGTGCGGTATCAATAACTTGACTGCAAAAAACAACTTTAATAAATCATGAAAGCGATTTTTAAATTTCAAAAATATAAAAAAATACCATTTCAGTTAAAGTACGTAAAGTTGGGTGATATTTTTCTTTTTCAAAGCCTCGTTTGGAGTGCTACATATCACATAGCATCTCAAAATTGTACGTAAAACATGATAGAAAAATGTCTCATTATTGTTGGCAATCTTGATCAACGGCACTTATTCGTTGACATCCTTTACCTAGAAACGTTGACAACAGGCAAAAATCAAAACTAACAGCCTTTATTGAGGACAATTTGATTTTTAAAATGAGGTGTGCCTATAACTTGGCACAGGTCGGCATCAAAGTATATTTAATTTGATTAACTAATTGACTTTGAATATAATAAAAAGCGTCTGCCAATTTCTTGGATTTCCATGTTTTCAGCACATGATAATAGACAAATAGTAATAATAATTTAACACGATAACAATGTGATTAAGTTACGGCGTCAGAATTTCACTGCTAATGAGCGTTGAAGTGTTGTCATTTTCGTTGCACAAATGTAAATGAGAATTGCAATTAATTAATTGTGAAAATTATAGAGTTTGAGACATGCTGTCTATTGGTGAATAATTTTACACGACCTCTAGGTCAGGATAAGCTCATGACCTTTTTCAATTTATTATTTACGCTGGTTTTACTGTGCAATAGTGTTGATTCTTAGTGTTAATTTTTGTGACATAGTGTAGTTAAATCTACAAAAAAATTCGCCGTTCACTCTGTAGTTTAAAAAAAAAAAAAAACTTGTACAACATTCATATTAAAGTTATTAGTTCCCAGTTAAAATAGCAATTTTCTTGTTCTCCCATAGTAAACTTATCACTGATTGGCAACCGTGATGTCACAATTTGAAACAAATTTGGGTGGCAGCCTTTAAGGGCCTTGTAGGAATGTTAAAACTTTAGTCCTGTAATTCGACTTTAGTGTTACTTTGATGACATAGATAGTTGATATTCACAGAAAACTGCATCAGTTGATACAAAAAAATTGACACAACGACTTTTGTTCTAACTTCCCTAAAAAAAAAAAAAAAAGTGAAGTTCTAGAATCTATCGCTTGACGGCGAGCTTGCAATCGTGACTAAATATCGTTTTAAAGGAAATATACCAACACATCAGCAAAAAAAAAAGTAAAAAAAAAACACAAGAACTGGCGACCAACGTTGTGCCCCTGAAATCAATATTATCTTAAAATTACGCTCACATGGTCAGAAATATCACATACCATATATCATCAAAGAATATTATGCAGTGAAATCGATCGAAGTAAGTCAACAAAATTGCTGCTTATCTTACCTCACTCTTTGATCTGGTCAGTTAGTAATCTAGTGCATAGTAAAATACCTGGGTTAAAAAAAAAAACTTAAAAAAAAAATGAAAGTCCTTTATTGGTTTCAAAACATCCCAAAAGTAAAGAAAAAAAAAATCTTAGGTACTTACAATCTAAATATCAGAGAGTCGTTCAGATGTTCAGCAAATACAACGTACATGTTCCATACGAAAAAAACATTTTCTTGACTTTCTGGGAATATTGAGCGTAAAGTGAGCGCGAGAAAATTTGAAGAATCGCGGGTTGGCAAAAAAATATTCCAAATGCAATTCGAATAAATCAAAATTTGTGTTTAATCTATGGCCTGTTTGTGGAACATTTGGAAGAAAAATATTTTGGTTGTTTATTTCATATGTTTGCAATGGTAATGAAATAAAATTGAAATTGAATTTTGTGTCTACAAGAAATGTGTTAAAAGTGCAGCCGCTACAACATAGCTAAGACAGGTGGCAGGAATTATGAAAATAGAACGATAAAATATTTCATTTGGTCAACTCAAAACAAATTTCTGAGCAATGACAAAAGCGTGAAAAGTGGTTATTGTTCGATGTAAATTGCCGGTTTAAAATTGAGGTCATATTTGAATTTGGTTTACGTTGCTATGTCAAAAAAAATCTAGATAGTCTATAAAAAAAGCATTGACTTATGTCTTATTACAATAAACATGTATAAGGAGAATAACTGGTCACGCTGAAGGCGAAATGTGGATTTAAAAAATAATGATAAAAAAAAATAGAAACATAAAAGTAAATATAAAAAAAAAAACAACATAACGAAAAAGTAAAAACAAAAAGTTACGTAAGCGGTCTAGAATTAACATTATACTAGATATAAAAAAAAAGAGTTAATAAAAAAAAAAAAAATTGAAAATTATAGTCAACTAGTCATGATGACGTGACGGCGGCGTGTCACATTGACAATAGTTTGATTCGTTTTGTCACTATAACCATTTGCCAAATGTTATTGATAATGACAGCATATTGTTGAGAGATAGTAGCTTTCCAAAAAAAAAAAAAAAATAGAATAAAACTAAAAAAGGGAGTACAAAAATATGATTGAAGGGCTATGCCGGACCAATCAGTTTTAAGCACGCTAAAGGGACAAAGTATTAGTGTCCGGTCTAGCCAATAAAGATGAGTGTATGTTGATTGAAAGATGTCGGGTCGGACCAATCATTTCGCTAAAGGGACAAAAACAATAATGTCCGGTCTAGCCAAGGAAAAGATACGTTTTGATTGAAGGACACCGGACATAACTCCGCTAAAGGGGCAAAAAGAACAATGCCCGGACTAGCAGGTAAAGAAGAAGTGACTCCTCTAGTGTCATGCAGAAGGATCTAAGAGGCTAGTCCTGACGTTCGGCCCAGGCTAACCTGATTCATCATTTGTGGTATCAAGCCAAGATAATTTATCAGTCAGGATGATCGAACAGTTAAAGTCATTCTTTCGATTCTGATATGCTTTGTTGTAAAGCTGCACGCACGAGGACGTGCGTATGTCAGTATGGCCGTGACGGCGGCGTCATCATGTAGAATCTAAAATGTGAAAAATATCCAATAGTAATCAATGTACAAAAACAACAGCTGCACCTGACCTGACCGATCAGGCGATCACGCCAGTATGACGTCACGCCACCTGCACCCGCCCGGACCCTCTAAGTCCTATAAGTAACCTGACTGATGGTTGGTGGGGGCATTCTTGTCATCGAAATGGTCAGTTGCAGACGTTGTCTCATACGCTTTGTTATTTTAAGATTGATGTTTTAATATCGCGAATTGGTGAAGAATAAACCACTGCTCAAATACGAAGTTGGTAATTGTCTCATTCATTGGACCCTAAACCCTACTCCTATTATAATAACAGAGGAGACGCCAATAAATATAAAAGAAACAAATGAAGCTTGAAAGTGGCAAACCCTGTATCGATGTACGTTTAGGGTGACTCCCTGCTAAATACGGCCCCTAATTAACCGATTTGCCCCAATTGCCCAGATTGGGGCAAATGGGGCATAAACAGCTAATTTGTGAAGGTTAAGGCTGTATAATTTAAAGATTTTTGCGCGAAAAGTTCAAAAACGAATGCGAATCCTATAGAATTACTTAGTGTTGTGCTATTGATTTTAGAAGAAGAGTTTTTCAAGATTCTTATTAGATTCTGTTTATAAATGTATACCTTATTGGAAATACTTTCTGCTGAAATCATACATACACATTAAACATTTATTTAATTTTCTAACTTAAATAAGATTTTTTATGGTGATTAATAATTGCTGACATGCCTAAAAGTCGTCCTTCATAAAAATGTTAACGTTCTTCGTATATTCAAAATGCGTACACGTATGCGTCGATATATAAAAAATAGGCCATGTTTGTAAAATTAAGTGGTACACTAAGTATTTATTCTAAGATTTTTTTAAGTTTTCCGAATTATAATCACGAGCTCTATCGATCCTAATATAATGTATAAAAAAACTAAATGGACGCGTCAAGTGGCTTATGATGGTCCCGTTTTATCCATTTATCGTGCTACGTGTCATTTTCTTACTTGCATACTTGTTAGAATTAGAACGTGACGGCAACGACGAAAAACGATTAAACACGGTGCCATCATAAGCCTACAGAAGGTAATGCCATAATCGCCACGCTGGGCAAACGGATTGCCAGTTGGCGATCGCAGTAGCGTATCCATTATGGTGGATTTAGACCAAACGCGTTTTTATAGCGAATGCTCATTCTATCCGCGACTCTACAAAATCAACGAATTTCGACGAATTACGTTTTAAGGTGCATTCAAACTAAAAGAGCATTCGCTGTTCTAACCTCCCACTCTACGAAATTCGATCGGTACACAAAACGTGATTGGTTGATTTCGTAAAACGGGCGCTAGAACAGCGAATGCTCTTTTGGTTTGAACGCACCTTTATGTAACGAACGAATTTCGTAGAGTGGGGGATAGAATGAGCATTCGCTCGTGTGGTCTAAATCCACCTTTATGCTGCTGTCCATCAATCTGTGCATGACAAGTAGGTTAAATAAATTTCGATCCCAAAGGCATTATAGAGTTCATGAGATAATAACAGCCAATAAAACATTCTGTAATTACTGAAATCTGGTATAACGAGAAGTTAATGACATTTTAAATGAATTTCCAATACGACGATAATACGTTAATTTGTATGTATTAATAAATGATTCATTGATGTTGGATAGCGTGGAGTCATCGGCAGATAAATCGGATTCAGCCAAAGTGTTCAGAAATATATAAACATTATACACGGTGGAATTTAATCGGTGAACAGGAACCCATTTTTCTAATTCAGTAATCGATGGCGGTCACGTTTATGTAGTACTTAAGTGGAACCAAGTTTTTTTTTTAGCATAAAAATTTTTTATGTTGAAATTAAACTTTAATTAAAATTTATTGTCACCCTACTAATGGTTTAGTCTGAAAGTTTAATACCTCTTTTCAAACTATCAGCCATGCATCGCTCTTATTTTACATAAGAATAGAGTCTATCGCAAAAATTAAAGTGTTATTGCTCATTTATGTTTTAAGTTTCTATGGCTGATAGTTTGAAAAGAGGTATTAAACTTTAATTTCAACAAATTTTAATTTGAACATAAAAAAAAATTATGCTAAAAAAAAACTTGGTTCCACTTAAGTACTACATAAACGTGACCGCCATCGATTACTGAATTAGAAAAATGGGTTCCTGTTTACCGATTAAATTCCACCGGTACATATCCGTCATGAACGTTTTTCAATGAACCCGAATAAAAGTTCTTCTTTACGTCAATTTCAGCGTAGCCTATGCGTATGGACGCATAAGGAGGTAAATGCTCATAATCGCCACGCTGGGCAAGCGGGTTGGCGATCGCTGTGGTTTGTCCACTATGATTCATGATGCTGCTGCCCATCATCAGTGTTCGATAAATAAATGGTCAGTGACACTTCAATCCCTTAGCCGACTCTTACGCCACCAACGGGAAGAGTTGGGGTGGTGAGAAATATATTCTTACTACCGCCAATTTATTAAATGATAATATAAGAAAGTTTGTCCGTCTACCTGTCTGGTACGCATTCACACATAAATGAATAAAGGAGTTTTCTCAATCATGCAATGAAATATTGTCTTGACATTCCTTAAAATAGACTCGGAAGTATCGCTTTTAGGGCTAGGCCTAGACCTGCAAAGTACTTAACTATTTTTTTATTTCGACAACATTGTAATTTTTTTTGTATTTCTTTGTATGGTTGAGAAAAGCTTGCCTCGGCGTGAAAACGCATTCCCGGCCTCGTTACCTATCCTATAATCGTTATATACAGGGTGGTAATCGATAAGTGTTTACAGGCCATAATTCCGTAAATATGAGAGATATCAGAAAATTTAAGGCCTCTGATGTAATGTACTATTTCAGTAGCCGT